>CAOLHI010002106.1:0-291540 GCA_948474755.1 Ctenosaura bakeri | reverse complement strand
CGGACCCCAATCCGCGCCGCCTCCGCAGCGGCTCCTGCTGGCCGCCGGCGGAACGGCCGCCCCGCGCCGGGGAATTTCCCCGCCGCCGCCGGCGGGAGGGCGGCGCAGCCCGGCGGCGGCGGGGGGAGAAAGCAGGAGAAGCTGGCTGGGGCGCCCCTCCCGGCCCGCGGAGGCCCCCCTCGCCCGCCGGGCGCTGGCCGCGCTGGGACCCCGCTCGAGAGGCAGCGCTCCAACTCCCAGTCCCCCAGCGGGAAGGGGGGGAGGGCGTCGGCGGGGGAGGATGGGAGTTGTAGCCCGGGAAGAAACGTTTCTTCCGACAGAATGGAAAGGAAAAGTGGGGGGAAGCGGGGCGGCAGCTGGGGAGGATGGATGGAGTCCCCGGGGAAGCTTTTGGGGCGGTTCTGCTCCGGCTGAAGGGGAAGGGGGGAGGGGCGTCGGCCGGGGAGGATGGGAGTTGGAGTCCCGGGGAAACTTTGGGGCGGTTCTGCTCCGGCTGAAGGGGAAGGGGGGAGGGGGGAGGGGCGTGGGCCGGGGAGGATGGGAGTTGGAGTCCCGGGGAAGCTTTCGGGGCGGCTCTGCTCCGGCTGAAGGGGAAGGGGGGAGGGGCGTCGGCCGGGGAGGATGAAGTGGAGTCCCCGGGGAAGCTTTGGGGCGGTTCTGCTCCGGCTGAAGGGGAAGGGGGGGGGCGTGGGCCGGGAGGATGGGAGTTGGAGTCCCGGGGAAACTCTTGGGGCGGATGCTGCTCCGGCTGAAGGGGAAGGGGGGAGGGGCGTGGGCCGGGGGAGTGGGAGTTGGAGTCCCGGGGAAGCTTTTTTGGGGCGGTTCTCCGGCTGAAGGGGAAGGGGGGAGGGGCGTCGGCCGGGAAGATGGGGGTTGGAGTCCCCGGGGAAACTTTCGGGGCGGTTCTGCTCCGGCTGAAGGGGAAGGGGGGAGGGGCGTGGGCCGGGGAGGATGGGAGTTGGAGTCCCCGGGGAAACTTAGGGGCGGTTCTGCTCCGGCTGAAGGGGAAGGGGGGAGGGCGTCGGCCGGGGAGGATGGGAGTTGGAGTCCACGGGGAAACTTTCGGAGCGGCTCTGCTCCGGCTGAAGGGGAAGGGAGGGGGGGCGTCGGCGGGGAGGATGGGAGTTGGAGTCCCCGGGGAAGCTATCTTGGGGCGGTTCTGCTCCGGCTGAAGGGGAAGGGGGGAGGGGCGTGGGCCGGGGAGAGTGGGAGTTGGAGTCCCGGGAACTTTTGGGGCGGTTCTGCTCCGGCTGAAGGGGAAGGGGGGAGGGCATGAGGCGGGGAGGATGGGAGTTGGAGTCCCCGGGGAAACTTTGGGGCGGCTCTGCTCCGGCTGAAGGGGAAGGGGGGAGGGGCGTGGGCCGGGGAGGATGGGAGTTGGAGTCCCCGGGGAGGCTTTTGGGGCGGTTCTGCTCCGGCTGAAGGGGAAGGGGGGAGGGGCGTGGGCCGGGAGGAGTTGGGAGTTGGAGTCCCGGGGAAACTTGGGGCGGGCTCTGCTCCGGCTGAAGGGGAAGGGGGGAGGGGCGTGGGCCGGGGGAGGATGGGAGTTGGAGTCCCCGGGGAAGCTGTTGGGGCGGTTCTGCTCCGGCTGAAGGGGAAGGGGGGAGGGGCGTGGGCCGGGGAGGATGAGGGAGTTGGAGTCCCCGGGGAAGCTTGGGGCGGTTCTGCTCCGGCTGAAGGGGAAGGGGGGAGGGCGTCGGCCGGGGAGGATGGGAGTCGGAGTCCCCGGGGAAACTTGTCGGGGCGGTTCTGCTCCGGCTGAAGGGGAAGGGGGGAGGGGCATGGCCGGGGAGGATGGGAGTTGGAGTCCCTGGGGAAGCTCTTGGGGCGGTTCTGCTCCGGCTGAAGGGGAAGGGGGGAGGGCGTGGGCCAGGGGAGGATGGGAGTTAAAGTACCCCGGGAAGCTCGGGGCGGTTCTGCTCCGGCTGAAGGGGAAGGGGGGAGGGGCGTGGGCCGGGGAGGATGGGAGTTGGAGTCCCTGGGGAAGCTTGGGGCGGTTCTGCTCCGGCTGAAGGGGAAGGGAGAGGGCGTCGGCCGGGGAGGATGGGAGTTGGAGTCCCCGGGGAAACTTCGGGGCGGTTCTGCTCCGGCTGAAAGGGGAAGGGGGGAGGGGCGTCGGCCGGGGAGGATGGGAGTTGGAGTCCCCGGGGAAACTTTCGGGCGGTTCTGCTCCGGCTGAAGGGGAAGGGGGGAGGGGCGTCGGCCGGGGAGGATGGGAGTTGGAGTCCCTGGGGAAGCTTTTGGGGCGGTTCTGCTCCGGCTGAAGGGGAAGGGGGGAGGGGCGTGGGCCGGGGAGGGTCGATGGAGTCCGGGGAAACTTTGGGGCGGTTCTGCTCCGGCTGAAGGGGAAGGGGGGAGGGGCGTCGGCGGGGAGGATGGGAGTTGTAGCCCCGGGAAAGAAACGTTTCTTCCGACAGAATGGAAAGGAAAAGTGGGGGCACAGGGGCGGCAGCTGGGGAGGATGGCAGATGGAGTCCCGGGGAAGCTTTTGGGGCGGTTCTGCTCCGGCTGAAGGGGAAGGAGGGGAGGGGCGTCGGCCGGGGAGGATGGGAGTTGGAGTCCCCGGGGAAACTTTCAGGGCGTCTGCTCCGGCTGAAGGGGAAGGGGGGAGGGGAGAGGGCGTGGGCGGGGAGGATGGGAGTTGGAGTCCCCGGGGAAGCTTTGGGGCGGCTCTGCTCCGGCTGAAGGGGAAGGGGGGAGGGGCATCAGCCGGGGAGGATAGGGAGTTGGAGTCCCCGGGGAAGCTTTCAGGGGCGGTTCTGCTCCGGCTGAAGGGGAAGGGGAGGGGGGAGGGGCGTGGGCCGGGGAGGATGGGAGTTGGAGTCCCCGGGGAAGCTTTTGGGGCGGTTCTGCTCCGGCTGAAGGGGAAGGGGGGAGGGGCGTCGGCCGGGAGGTTGGGAGTTGGAGTCCCCGGGGAAGCTTTTCAGGGGCGGTTCTGCTCCGGCTGAAGGGGAAGGGGGGAGGGCGTGGGCCGGGGAGGATGGGAGTTGGAGTCCCCGGGGAAGCTATTTAGGGGCGGTTCTGCTCCGGCTGAAGGGGAAGGGGGGAGGGCGTCGGCAGGGAGAGTGGAGTTGGAGTCCCCGGGGAAGCTTTTGGGGCGGTTCTGCTCCGGCTGAAGGGGAAGGGGGGAGGGGCGTGGGCCGGGGAGGATGGGAGTTGGAGTCCCCGGGAAGCTTTCGGGGCGGTTCTGCTCCGGCTGAAGGGGAAGGGGGGAGGGGGGAGGGGCGTGGGCCAGAGGGGAGGATGGGAGTTGGAGTCCCCGGGGAAGCTTTCGGGGCGGCTCTGCTCCGGCTGAAGGGGAAGGGGGGAGGGGCGTGGGCCGGGGAGGATGGGAGTTGGAGTCCCCGGGGAAGCTTGTAAGGGGCAGTTGCTCCGGCTGAAGGGGAAGGGGGGAGGGGGCATCGAGCCAGGGGAGGATGGGAGTTGGAGTCCCCCGGGGAAGCTTCTGGGGCGGTTCTGCTCCGGCTGAAGGGGAAGGGGGGAGGGCGTGGGCCAGGGGAGGATGGGAGTTGGAGTTCCCCGGGGAAACTTTGGCGGTTTGTGCTCCGGCTGAAGGGGAAGGGAGGGGGGGAGGGGCGTGGCGGGGAGGATGGGAGTTGGAGTCCCCCGGGGGAAACTTTGGGGCGGTTCTGCTCCGGCTGAAGGGGAAGGGAGGGGGGAGGGGCGTCAGCAGGGAGGATGGGAGTTGGAGTCCCCCGGGGAAACTTTCGGGGCGGGCTCTGCTCCGGCTGAAGGGGAAGGAGAGGGCGTGGGCCGGGGAGGATGGGAGTTGGAGTCCCCGGGGAAACTTTGAGGCAACTATGCTCCGGCTGAAGGGAAAGGGGGGAGGGGCGTCGGCGGGGAGGATGAGGGGGTTGGATGCCCGGGGAAACTGTCGGGGCGGCTCTGCTCCGGCTGAAGGGGAAGGGGGGAGGGGCGTGGGCGGGGAGGATGGGAGTTGGAGTCCCGGGGAAACTTTGGGGCGGCTCTGCTCCGGCTGAAGGGGAAGGGAGGGAGGGCATGGCGGGGAGGATGAGAATGGAGTCCGGGGAAACTTGTCGAGGACAGTACTGCTCCGGCTGAAGGGGAAGGGGGGGGGGGAGGGGCGTCGGCCGGGGAGGATGGGAGTTGGAGTCCCCGGGGAAACTTAGGGGCGGCTCTGCTCCGGCTGAAGGGGAAGGGGGGAGGGGCGTGGGCGGGAAGATCGAGGAGTGGATCCCCGGGGAAACTTGGCGGCTCTGCTCCGGCTGAAAGGGGAAGGGGGGGGGGAGGGCGTCGGCGGGGAGGATGGGAGTTGGAGTCCCGGGGAAACTGTCGGGGCGGTTCTGCTCCGGCTGAAGGGGAAGGGGGAGGGGGGGAGGGGCGTCGGCCGGGGAGGATGAAGTGAGTCCCGGGGAAACTTTGGGGCGGGCTCTTGCTCCGGCTGAAGGGGAAGGGAGGGGGGAGGGGCGTCGGCGGGGAGGATAGGGAGTTGGAGTCCCCGCGGGAAACTTTCCAGGCGCTCTGCTCCGGCTGAAGGGGAAGGGGGAGGGCGTCGGCCGGGGGAAGTAGGAGTGGTGCAGGGGAAGGCTGGGGCGGCTCTGCTCCCGGCTGAAGGGGAAGGGAGGGGGGGGAGGGCGTCGGTGGGGGAGGTTGGGAGTTGGAGTCCCCGGGGAAGCTTGTGGACGGTGTCTGCTCCGGCTGAAGGGGAAGGGGGGAGGGGCATGGCCAGGGGAGGATGAAGGTGGATCCCAGGGGGAAGCTTTTGGGGCGGTTCTGCTCCGGCTGAAGGGGAAGGGGGGAGGGTCGCGGCAGGGGAGAGTGGGAGTTGGAGTCCCCGGGGAAGCTTTTGGGGCAGTTCTGCTCCGGCTGAAGGGGAAGGGGGGAGGGCATCAGCCGGGAGAAGTGGAGTTGGAGTCCCGGGGAAACTTTGGGGCGGTTCTGCTCCGGCTGAAGGGGAAGGGGGGAGGGCATCAGCCAGGGAGGATGGGAGTTGGAGTCCCCGGGGAAACTTGAAGGGGCGGTTCTGCTCCGGCTGAAGGGGAAGGGGGGAAGGGCGTGGGCCGGGGAGGATGAGGGAGTTGGAGTCCCCGGGGAAGCTTTTTCGGGCGGTTCTGCTCCGGCTGAAGGGGAAGGGGGGAGGGGCATCGGCGGGGAGGATGGGAGTTGGAGTCCCCGGGGAAGCTTTTGGGGCGGTTCTGCTCCAGCTGAAGGGGAAGGGGGGAGGGCGCTGGGCCAGGGAGGTTGGGAGTTGGAGTCCCCGGCTGCGGCGGTTCTGCTCCGGCTGAAGGGGAAGGGGGGAGGGGCGTGGGCGGGGAGGATGAAGATGGAGTCCCCCGGGGAAGCTTTTGAGCAGGTGTCTGCTCCGGCTGAAGGGGAAGGGGGGAGGGGCGTGGGCCGGGGAGGATGGGAGTTGGAGTCCCCGGGGAAACTTTGGGGCGGTTGCTGCTCCGGCTGAAGGGGAAGGGGGGAGGGGCGTCGGCCGGGGAGGATGATGGAGTCCCGGGGAAGCTTTTGGGGCGGTTCTGCTCCGGCTGAAGGGGAAGGGGGGAGGGGCGTCGGCGGGGAGGATGGGAGTTGGAGTCCCCGGGGAAGCTTTTGGGGCGGTTCTGCTCCGGCTGAAGGGGAAGGGGGGAGGGGCGTGGCAGGGGAGGATGGGAGTTGGAGTCCCCGGGGAAGCTACTTTGAGACGGGAGTACTGCTCCGGCTGAAGGGGAAGGGGGGAGGGGCGTCGGCCGGGGAGGATGAGAGATCGGAGTCCCCGGGGAAGCTTTTGGGGCGGTTCTGCTCCGGCTGAAGGGGAAGGGGGGAGGGGGCATCAGCCAGGGGAGGATGGGAGTTGGAGTCCCCCGGGGAAGCTTTTTTCAGGGGCGGTTCTGCTCCGGCTGAAGGGGAAGGGGGGAGGGGCGTGGGCCGGGGAGGATGGGAGTTGGAGTCCCCGGGGAAGCTTTTCAGGGGCGGTTCTGCTCCGGCTGAAGGGGAAGGGGGGAGGGCGTGGGCCGGGGGAGGATGGGAGTTGGAGTCCCCGGGGAACTTTGTAGGGGCGGTTGCTGCTCCGGCTGAAGGGGAAGGGGGGAGGGGGCATTGGCAGGGCGGAAGATGAGAGTGGAGTCCCCGGGGAAACTCTTCGGGGCGGTTCTGCTCCGGCTGAAGGGGAAGGGGGGAGGGGCGTGGGCCAGGGGAGGATGGGAGTTGGAGTCCCCGGGGAAGCTTTGGGGCGGTTCTGCTCCGGCTGAAGGGGAAGGGGGGGAGGGCATCAGCCGGGGAGGATGGGAGTTGGAGTCCCCGGGGAAGCTTTGAGGACGGTGTCTGCTCCGGCTGAAGGGGAAGGGGGGAGGGGCGTGGGCCGGGGAGGATGGGAGTTGGAGTCCCCGGGGAAGCTTTTGGGGCGGTTCTGCTCCGGCTGAAGGGGAAGGGGGGAGGGTAGTCGGCCGGGGAGGATGGGAGTTGTAGCCCGCAAAGAAACGTTTCTTCCGACAGAATGGAAAGGAAAAGTCGGGGGGAAGCAGGGGCGGCGCTGGGGAGGATGGGAGTTGGAGTCCCCGGGGAAGCTTTTGGGGCGGTTCTGCTCCGGCTGAAGGGGAAGGGGGGAGGGCGTCGGCCGGGGAGGATGGGAGTTGGAGTCCCCGACTGGGGCGGTTCTGCTCCGGCTGAAGGGGAAGGGGGGAGGGGCGTGGGCCGGGGAGGATGGGAGTTGGAGTCCCCGGGGAAACTTTCGGGGCGGCTCTGCTCCGGCTGAAGGGGAAGGGGGGAGGGGCGTGGGCCGGGAGGGTGCAGATGGAGTCCCCGGGGAAGCTTTTGGGGCGGTTCTGCTCCGGCTGAAGGGGAAGGGGGGAGGGCATCAGCCGGGGAGGATGGGAGTTGGAGTGCCGGGGAAGCTTTTGGGGCGGTTCTGCTCCGGCTGAAGGGGAAGGGGGGAGGGTCGTCGGCGGGGAGGATGGGAGTTGTAGCCCCAAAAGAGGAACGTTTCTTCCGACAGAATGGAAAGGAAAAGTGGGGGGAAGCGGGGCGGCAGCTTGGGGAGGATGGGAGTTGGAGTCCCCGGGGAAACTTAGGGCGCTCTGCTGCCGGCTGAAGGAGGAGGGAGAGGGCGTCGGCGGGGAGGATGGGAGTTGGAGTCCCGGGGAAACTTTCAGGGCGAGGCTGCTGCTCCGGCTGAAGGGGAAGGGGGAAGGAGGGGCGTCGGCGGGGAGGATGGGAGTTGGAGTCCCGGGGGAAACTTTGGGGCGGTTCTGCTCCGGCTGAAGGGGAAGGGAGGGGGGGGGGGGGCGTAGGGCGGGGAGGATGGGAGTTGGAGTCCCCGGGGAAACTTTTGGGGCGGGTGTGTCTGCTCCGGCTGAAGGGGAAGGGGAGGGGCGTGGGCCGGGGAGGATGGGAGTTGGAGTCCCCGGGGAAGCTTTTGGGGCGGTTCTGCTCCGGCTGAAGGGGAAGGGGGGAGGGGCGTCGGCCGGGGAGGATGGGAGTTGGAGTCCCGTGGAAAGTTTGAGGCAGTACTGCTCCGGCTGAAGGGGAAGGGGAGAGGGCGTCGGCCAGGGGAGGATGGGAGTTGGAGTCCCAGGGGAAACTTTCGGGGCGGTTCTGCTCCGGCTGAAGGGGAGGGGGAGGGGCGTCGGCCGGGGAGGATGGGAGTTGGAGTCCCCGTGGAAACTTTGGGGCGGGCTCTTGCTCCGGCTGAAGGGGAAGGGGGGAGGGGCGTCGGCCGGGGAGGATGGGAGTTGGAGTCCCGGGGAAACTTTGGGGCGGCTCTGCTCCGGCTGAAGGGGAGAGGGCGTGGGCGGGGAGGATGGGAGTTGGAGTCCCAGGGGAAACTTTCGGGGCGGCTCTGCTCCGGCTGAAGGGGAAGGGGGGAGGGGCGTCGGCGGGGAGGATGAGAATGGAGTCCGCGGGGAAACTTTCGGGGCGGTTGCTGCCGGCTGAAGGGGAAGGGGGAGGGGGGAGGGGCATGAGCCGGGGAGGATGGGAGTTGGAGTCCCCGGGGAAACTTTGGGGCGGCTCTGCTCCGGCTGAAGGGGAAAGGGGGAGGGGCGTGGGCCCAGGGGAGGATGAGGGAGTTGGAGTCCGGGGAAAACTTCGGGGCGGCTCTGCTCCGGCTGAAGGGGAAGGGAGGGGGGGAGAGGGCGTCGGCGGGGAGGATGGGAGTTGGAGTCCCGGGACCCGGGGCGGTTCTGCTCCGGCTGAAGGGGAAGGGGGGAGGGGCATAGAGCCGGGGAGGATGGGAGTTGGAGTCCCCGGGGAAACTTTGGGGCGGCTCTGCTCCGGCTGAAGGGAAAGGAGGGAGGAGGGCGTCGGCGGGGAGGATGGGAGTTGGAGTCCCGGGGAAGCTTTTGAGGCGAATTTCTTGCTCCGGCTGAAGGGGAAGGAGGAAGGGCGTCGGCGGGGAGGATGGGAGCTGGAGTCCCCGGGGAAACTTTCGGGGCGGTTCTGCTCCGGCTGAAGGGGAAGGGGGGAGGGGCGTCGGCCGGGGAGGATGGGAGTTGGAGTCCCCGGGGAAGCTTCGGGGCGGCTCTGCTCCGGCTAAAGGGGAAGGGAGGGGGGGGGGGCGTGGGCGGGAGAAGTCAGATGGAGTCCCCGGGGAAACATTTGGGGCGGCTCTGCTCCGGCTGAAGGGGAAGGAGGAGGCGTGGGCCGGGGAGGATGGGAGTTGGAGTCCCCGGGGAAACTTTTGGGGCGGCTCTGCTCCGGCTGAAGGGGAAGGGAGGGGGGGAGGGGCGTCGGCGGGGAGGATGAGAATGGGGGTAGGGGAAACTCTCGGGGCGGTTCTGCTCCGGCTGAAGGGGAAGGGGGGAGGGCGTGGGCCGGGGAGGATGGGAGTTGGAGTCCCCGGGGAAACTTTGGGGCGGCTCTGCTCCGGCTGAAGGGGAAGGGAGGGGGGAGGGGCGTGGGCGGGGAGGATGGGAGTTGGAGTCCCCGGGGAAGCTCTTGGGGCGGTTCTGCTCCGGCTGAAGGGGAAGGGGGGAGGGGCGTCAGCCGGGGAGGATGGGAGTTGGAGTCCCGGGGAAACTTTGGGGCGGCTCTGCTCCGGCTGAAGGGGAAGGGAGGGGGGGGGAGGGGCGTCGGCCGGGGAGGATGAGAGTGAGGATCCCCGGGGAAACTTTGGGGCGGCTCTGCTCCGGCTGAAGGGGAAGGGAGGGGGGAGGGGCGTCGGCGGGGAGGATGGGAGTTGAGGATCCCGGGGAAACTTTCGGGGCGGTTCTGCTCCGGCTGAAGGGGAAGGGGGGAGGGGCGTCGGCCCGGGGAGGATGGGAGTTGGAGTCCCCGGGGAAACTTTCGGGGCGGCTCTGCTCCGGCTGAAGGGGAAGGGAGGGGGGAGGGGCGTCGGCGGGGAGGATGGGAGTTGGAGTCCCCAAGAGAACTTTTGGGGCGGTTCTGCTCCGGCTGAAGGGGAAGGGGGAGGGGCGTGGCCGGGAGGTGGGAGTGGAGTCCCGGAGGCTGCCGGGGCGGCTCTGCTCCGGCTGAAGGGGAAGGGGGGAGGGAGAGGGCGTCGGCGGGGAGGATGGGAGTTGGAGTCCCCGGGGAAGCTTTTGGGGCGGCTCTGCTCCGGCTGAAGGGGAAGGGGGAGGGGCGTCGGCCGGGGAGGGGGGGCGGGAACCGGAGTCCCGGGGGAAACTTAGGGGCGGTTCTGCTCCGGCTGAAGGGGGAGGGGGGAGGGCGGAGTGGGCCAGGGGAGGATGGGATTGGAGTCCCTCTTCTGGCTGAAGGGGAGGGGAAGAGGGGGGCAAGGAGGGGGGCGTCGGCGGGGAGGATGGGAGTTGGAGTCCCCGGGGAAACTTTTTGGGGCGGTTCTGCTCCGGCTGAAGGGGAAGGGGGGAGGGGCGTCGGCGGGGAGGTCGGAGTGAGTGCAGAGAGCCTGGGCGGGGTGCTGCTCCGGCTGAAGGGAGGAGGGAGGAGGGCGTGGGCCGGGGAGGATGGGAGTTGGGGTCCCGAGAAAAGTTTGGGGCGGTTCTGCTCCGGCTGAAGGAGGAGGGGGAGGAGGGCGTGGGCCGGGGAGGATGGGAGTTGGGTGCCCAGGGGAAACTTTCAGGGGCGGCTCTGCTCCGGCTGAAGGGGAAGGGAGGGGGGGAGGGGCATCAGCCAGGGGAGGATGGGAGTTGGAGTCCCGGGGAAACTTTTGGGGAGGCTCTGCTCCGGCTGAAGGAGGAGGGAGGGAGGGGCGTTGGCGGGGAGGATGGGAGTTGGAGTCCCCGGGGAAACTTTGGGGCGGCTCTGCTCCGGCTGAAGGGGAAGGGAGGGGGAGGGCGTCGGCCGGGGAGGAGTGGGAGTTGGAGTCCCCGGGGAAACTATCCGGGGCGGTTCTGCTCCGGCTGAAGGGGAAGGGGGAGGGGGGAGGGGCGTCGGCGGGGGAGGATGGGAGTTGGAGTCCCCGGGGGAAACTTAAGGGGCGGCTCTGCTCCGGCTGAAGGGGAAGGGGGGGGGAGGGGCGTGGGCCAGGATGCAGTGGGAGTTGGAGTCCCGGGGAAACTTTGAGGGGCAGCTCTGCTCCGGCTGAAGGAGGAGGGAGGAGGGCATCAGCAGGGGAGGATGGGAGTTGGAGTCCCCGGGGAAACTCTGAGGACGTACTGCTCCGGCTGAAGGGGAAGGGGGGGAGGGCGTGGGCCGGGGAGGATGGGAGTTGGAGTCCCCGGGGAGGACTGTGGGCGGCTCTGCTCCGGCTGAAGGAGGAGGAGGGGCGTCGGCGGGGAGGATGAGAATGGAGTCCCCGGGGAAAACTTTCAGGGGCGGTTCTGCTCCGGCTGAAGGAGGAGGAGGAGGGCGTCGGCGGGGAGGATGGGAGTTGGAGTCCCCGGGGAAACTCTTGGGGCGGTTCTGCTCCGGCTGAAGGGGAAGGGGGAGGGGGGAGGGGGGAGGGCGTGGGCGGGGAGGATGGGAGTTGTGGATCCCGGGGAAACTTTGGGGCGGCTCTGCTCCGGCTGAAGGGGAAGGAGGGGGGGAGGGCGTCGGCCGGGAGGATGGGAGTTGGAGTCCCAGGGGAAACTTTGGGGCGGCTCTGCTCCGGCTGAAAAGGGAAGGGGGAGGGGGGGAGGGGCGTCGGCCGGGGAGGATGGGAGTTGGAGTCCCGGGGAAAACTTCGGGGCGGCTCTGCTCCGGCTGAAGGGGAAGGGAGGGAGGAGGGCGTGGGCCGGGGGAGGATGGGAGTTGGAGTCCCGGGGAAGCTGTTGGGGCGGTTCTGCTCCGGCTGAAGGGGGAGGGGGAGGGGGGAGGGGCGTCGGCGGGGAGGATGGGAGTTGGAGTCCCCCGGGGAAACTTTCGGGGCGGTTCTGCTCCGGCTGAAGGGGAAGGGAGGGGGGGAGGGGCGTGGGCCGGGGAGGATGGGAGTTGGAGTCCCCGGGGAAACTTTGGGGCGGCTCTGCTCCGGCTGAAGGGGAAGGGAGGGGGGGAGGGGCGTGAGCAAGGGGAGGATGGGAGTTGGAGTCCCGGGGAAACTTTGGGGCAGGCTCTGCTCCGGCTGAAGGGGAAGGGGGAGGGGGGAGGGGCATCGGCGGGGAGGATGGGAGTTGGAGTCCCCGGGGAAACTTTCAGGGGCGGCTCTGCTCCGGCTGAAGGGGAAGGGGGAGGGGGGAGGGGCGTCGGCCGGGGAGACGGGAGTTGGAGTCCCCGGGGAAACTTCGGGGCGGCTCTGCTCCGGCTGAAGGGGAAGGGAGGGGGGAAGAAGGCGTGGGCGGGGAGGCGGATGGAGTCCCGGGGAAACTTTCGGGGCGGCTCTGCTCCGGCTGAAGGGGAAGGGGGAGGGGGGAGGGGCGTCGGCGGGGAGGATGGGAGTTGGAGTCCCGGGGAAACTTCCAGGCTGATGCTCCGGCTGAAGGGGAAGGGAGGGGGGGGAGGGGCGTGGGCCGGGGAGGATGGGAGTTGGAGTCCCCGGGGAAACTGTGGCGGCGGGCTGTGCCTCCGCTGAAGGGGAAGGGGGAGGGGGAGGGGCGTGGGCGGGGGAGGATGAGAGATTGAGTCCCGGGGAAACTGAGCAGTTCTAAAGCTGAAGGGGAAGGGGAGAGAAGAAGAGAGGCATAGGGCGGGGAGGATGGGAACTCGAGTCCCGGGAAAACTTAGGGCGGCTCTGCTCCGGCTGAAGGGGAAGGGAGGGGGGGGAGGGCGTCGGCGGGGAGGATGGGAGTTGGAGTCCCCGGGGAAACTTTGGGGCGGTTCTGCTCCGGCTGAAGGGGAAGGGGGGAGGGGCGTGGGCCGGGGAGGATGAGAGAATGGAGTCCCCGTGGAAACTTCGGGGCGGCTCTGCTCCGGCTGAAGGGGAAGGGGGGAGGGGCGTGGGCCGGGGAGGATGGGAGTTGGAGTCCCCGGGGAAACTTTCGGGGCGGCTCTGCTCCGGCTGAAGGGGAAGGGGGGAGGGGCGTCGGCGGGGAGGATGGGAGTTGGAGTCCCCGGGGAAACTTTGGGGCGGCTCTGCTCCGGCTGAAGGGGAAGGGGGGAGGGGCGTCGGCGGGGAGGATGGGAGTTGGAGTCCCCGGGGAAACTTTGGGGCAGGATGCTGCTCCGGCTGAAGGGGAAGGGGGAGGGGGGAGGGGCGTGGGCCGGGGAGGATGGGAGTTGGAGTCCCCGGGGAAACTTCGGGCGGCTCTGCTCCGGCTGAAGGGGAAAGGGGGAGGGGGCGTGGGCCGGGGAGGATGAATGAGAGTCCCGGGGAAGACTTGGGGCGGCTCTGCTCCGGCTGAAGGGGAAGGGAGGGGGGAGGGCGTGGGCGGGGAGGATGGAGATGGAGTCCCGGGAAGCCGGGGCGGTTCTGCTCCGGCTGAAGGGGAAGGGGGGAGGGGCGTCGGCCGGGGAGGATGGGAGTTGGAGTCCCCGGGGAAACTTTGGGGCGGCTCTGCTCCGGCTGAAGGGGAAGGGAGGGAGGGAGGAGGGCGTGGGCGGGGAGGATGGGAGTTGGAGTCCCGGGGAAGCTTTTGGGGCGGTTCTGCTCCGGCTGAAGGGGAAGGGGGGAGGGGCGTCGGCCGGGGAGGATGGGAGTTGGAGTCCCGGGGAAACTTGTCGGGGCGGTTCTGCTCCGGCTGAAGGGGAAGGGGGGAGGGGCGTCGGCCGGGGAGGATGGGAGTTGGAGTCCCGGGGAAACTTAGGGGCGGCTCTGCTCCGGCTGAAGGGGAAGGGGGGGAGAGGGCGTCGGCGGGGAGGATGGGAGTTGGAGTCCCCGGGGAAACATTTGGGGCGGCTCTGCTCCGGCTGAAGGGGAAGGGGGGAGGGGCATGGCGGGGAGGTCGGGAGTTGGAGTCCCCGGGGAAACTTTGCGGGGCGGCTCTGCTCCGGCTGAAGGGGAAGGGAGGGGGGGGAGGGGCGTCGGCGGGGAGGATGGGAGTTGGAGTCCCGGGAGGCTGCGGGGCGGTTCTGCTCCGGCTGAAGGGGAAGGGGGGAGGGGCGTCGGGCCGGGGAGGATGGGAGTTGGAGTCCCCGGGGAAACTTCAGGGCGGTCTGCTCCGGCTGAAGGGGAAGGGAGGGGGGGAGGGCGGGCGTCGGCGGGGAGGATGGGAGTTGGAGTCCCCGGGGAAGCTGTTTGGGGCGGTTCTGCTCCGGCTGAAGGGGAAGGGGGGAGGGGCATCAGCCGGGGAGGATGGGAGTTGGAGTCCCCGGGAAACTGTGGGGCGGCTCTGCTCCGGCTGAAGGGAAAGGAGGGGGGGAGGGGCGTGGGCCGGGGAGGATGGGGATTGGAGTCCCCGGGGAAACTTTTTGGGGCGGCTCTGCTCCGGCTGAAGGGGAAGGGAGGGGGGAGGGGCGTCGGCGGGGAGGATGGGAGTTGGAGTCCCCGGGGAAACTCTAAAGGGCGGTTCTGCTCCGGCTGAAGGGGAAGGGGGGAGGGGCGTGGGCCGGGGAGGATGGAGGAGTGGATCCCGGGGAGGCTGCGGGGCGGCTCTGCTCCGGCTGAAGGGGAAGGGAGGGGGGAGGGGCGTGGGCGGGAAGATGGGAATTGGAGTCCCCGGGGAAGCTTTTGGGGCGGTTCTGCTCCGGCTGAAGGGGAAGGGGGGAGGGGCGTGGGCCGGGGAGGATGGAATTGGAGTCCCGGGGAAACTATTGGGGCGGCTCTGCTCCGGCTGAAGGGGAAGGGAGGGGGGAGGGGCGTCGGCGGGGAGGATGGGAGTTGGAGTCCCCGGGGAAGCTTTTGGGGCGGCTCTGCTCCGGCTGAAGGGGAAGGGAGAGGGCATGGGCCGGGGAGGATGGGAGTTGGAGTCCCCGGGGAAACTTTGGGGCGGTTCTGCTCCGGCTGAAGGGGGAGGGGGGAGGGGCGTCGGCCGGGGAGGATGGGAGTTGGAGTCCCTCTTTTCTGGCTGAAGGGGAGGGGAAGGGGGGCAAGGAGGGGGGCGTCGGCAGGGGAGGATGGGAGTTGGATGCCCCGGGGAAACTTGGCGGATGCTGCTCCGGCTGAAGGGGAAGGGGGGAGGGGCGTCGGCGGGGAGGATGGGAGTTGGAGTCCCCGGGGAAACTTTCGGGGCGGTTCTGCTCCGGCTGAAGGAGGAGGGAGGAGGGGCGTCAGCCAGGGGAGGATCAGGGAGTTGGAGTCCCCGGGGAAACTTTCGGGGCGGTTCTGCTCCGGCTGAAGGAGGAGGGAGGAGGAGGGCGTGGGCCAGGGGAGGATGGGAGTTGGAGTCCCCGGGGAAACTTAGGGGCGGCTCTGCTCCGGCTGAAGGGGAAGGGAGGGGGGAGGGCGTCGGCGGGGAGGATGGGAGTTGGAGTCCCCGGGGAAGCTTTGGGGCGGTTCTGCTCCCGGCTGAAGGGGAAGGGGGGAGGGCGTCGGCCGGGGAGGATGGGAGTTGGAGTCCCCGGGGAAACTTTCAGGGGGCGGCTCTGCTCCGGCTGAAGGGGAAGGGAGAGAGCGGGCGTCGGCGGGGGAGGATGGGAGTTGGAGTCCCCGGGGAAGCTTTTAGGGGCGGCTCTGCTCCGGCTGAAGGGGAAGGGGGGAGGGGCGTGGGCCGGGGAGGATGAAGTGGGATTCCCGGGGAAACTTTGAGAGGGCCGTACTGCTCCGGCTGAAGGGGGAGGGGGGAGGGGCGTGGGCGGGAGGATGGGAGTTGGAATTTGCCCCTTCTTTTTCTTGGCTGAAGGGGAGGGGAGGGGGCGAGGGGGGGCGTAGGGCGGGGAGGAGGATGGGAGTTGGAGTCCCGGGAAGCTTGAGGGGCGGTTCTGCTCCGGCTGAAGGGGAAGGGGGGAGGGCGTCGGCGGGGAGGATGGGAGTTGGAGTCCCCGGGGAAACTTTCGGGGCGGTTCTGCTCCGCTGAAGGAGGAGGGAGGAGGGCGTCGGCCGGGGAGGATGGGAGTTGGAGTGCCCCGGGGAAGTCTGAGGGGCGGTTGTGCTCCGGCTGAAGGAGGAGGGAGGAGGGGCGTGGGCCGGGGAGGTGGAGTGAGGATCCCAGGGAACCAGGGGCGGCTCTGCTCCGGCTGAAGGGGAAGGGAGAGGGAGAGGGCATCAGCCAGGGGAGGATGGGAGTTGGAGTCCCCGGGGAAACTTTTGGGGAGGCTCTGCTCCGGCTGAAGGAGGGAGGGAGGGAGGGCATTGGCAGGGGAGAATGGGAGTTGGAGTCCCGGGGAAACTTTTCGGGGCGGCTCTGCTCCGGCTGAAGGGGAAGGGAGGGGGGAGGGGCGTGGGCCGGGGAGGATGGGAGTTGGAGTCCCCGGGGAAACTTTTGGGGCAGTACTGCTCCCGCTGAAGGGGAAGGGGGAGGGAGAGGGCGTCGGCGGGAAGATAGGAGTGGAATCCCGGGAAACTTTCGGGGCGGCTCTGCTCCGGCTGAAGGGGAAGGGAGGGGGGGAGGAGGGCGTGGGCGGTCGGGTGGGGATTTGGAGTCCCCGGGGAAACTTTCGGGCAGCTCTGCTCCGGCTGAAGGAGGAGGAGGAGGGCATCGGCGGGGAGGATGAGAATGGAGTCCCCGGGGAAACTTTAGGGGCGGTTCTGCTCCGGCTGAAGGGGAAGGGGGGGAGGGGCGTTCGGCCGGGGAGGATGGGAGTTGGAGTCCCGGGGAAACTTGTCGGGGCGGCTCTGCTCCGGCTGAAGGAGGAGGGAGGGGAGGGGCGTGGCGGGGGAGGATGGGAGTTGGAGTCCCCGGGGAAACTTTCGGGGCGGTTCTGCTCCGGCTGAAGGAGGAGGGAGGAGGGCGTCGGCAGGGGAGGATGAAGTGGAGTTCCCGGGGAAACTTTGGGGCGGTTCTGCTCCGGCTGAAGGGGGGAGGGGGGAGGGGGGAGGGGCGTGGGCGGGGAGGAAGTGCGGAATTGGAGTCCCCGGGGAAACTTGGGGCGGCTCTGCTCCGGCTGAAGGGGAAGGGAGGGGGGAGGGGCGTCGGCCGGGGAGGATGAGAATGGAGTCCCAGGGGAAACTTTGGGGCGGCTCTGCTCCGGCTGAAAGGGAAGGGGGAGGGGGGAGGGCATGGGCCGGGGAGGATGGAGGATGCGAGTGCCGGGGAAACTTCGGGGCGGCTGTGCTCCGGCTGAAGGGGAAGGGGGGGAGGGCGTGGGCCGGGGGGATGGGAGTTGGAGTCCCAGGGGAAACTTTGGGGCGGCTCTGCTCCGGCTGAAGGGGAAGGGGGAGGGGGAGGGGCGTCGGTCGGGGAGGATGAGAATGGAGTCCCGGGGAAACTTTCGGGGCGGCTCTGCTCCGGCTGAAGGGGAAGGGAGGGGGGGAGGGGCGTCGGCCGGGGAGGATGGGAGTTGGAGTCCCCGGGGAAACTTAGGGGCGGTTCTGCTCCGGCTGAAGGGGGAGGGGGAGGGGGGAGGGGCGTCAGGCAGGGGAGGATGGGAGTTGGAGTCCCCGGGGAAACTTTGGGGCGGTTCTGCTCCGGCTGAAGGGGAAGGGAGGAGGGCGTCGGCCGGGGAGGTCGGGAGTTGGAGTCCCGGGGAAACTTTGGGGCGGGCTGCTGCTCCGGCTGAAGGGGAAGGGAGGGGGGGAGGGGCGTGGGCCGGGGAGGATGGGAGTTGGAGTCCCCGGGGAAACTGTCGGGGCGGGTCTCTGCTCCGGCTGAAGGGAAAGGGGGAGGGGGCGGGCGTCGGCGGGGAGGATGGGAGTTGGAGTCCCCGGGGAAACTTTCGGGGCGGCTCTGCTCCGGCTGAAGGGAAAGGGGGAGGGGGGGAGGGGCGTCGGCCGGGGAGGATGGGGGTTGAGGATCCCGGGGAAACTTTGGGGCGGCTCTGCTCCGGCTGAAGGGGAAGGGAGGGGGGGAGGGGCGTGGGCCGGGGAGGATGGGAGTTGGAGTCCCCGGGGAAACTTAGGGGCGGCTCTGCTCCGGCTGAAGGGGAAGGGGGAGGGGGGAGGGGCGTCGGCGGGGAGGATGGGAGTTGGAGTCCCCGGGAAAACTTGGGGCGGCTCTGCTCCCGCTAAAGGGGAAGGGAGGGGGGAGGGGCGTGGGCCGGGGAGGTTGGGAGTTGGAGTCCCGGGGAAACTTTGGGGCGGGCTTCTGCTCCGGCTGAAGGGGAAGGGGGAGGGGGGAGGGGCGTGGGCGGGGAGGATGGGAGTTGCGGTCCCCGGGGAACTCTCAGGGGCGGCTCTGCTCCGGCTGAAGGGGAAGGGGGGAGGGGGGGAGGGCGTGGGCCGGGGAGGATGGAGTCGGAGTCCCGGGGAAACTTTGGGGCGGCTCTGCTCCGGCTGAAGGGGAAGGGAGGGGGGAGGGGCGTCGGCGGGGGAGGATGGGAGTTGGAGTCCCCGGGGAAACTTTGGGGCGGTTCTGCTCCGGCTGAAGGGGAAGGGGGAGGGGGAGGGGCGTCGGCGGGGAGGATGGGAGTTGGAGTCCCCCGGGGAAAGTCTCAGGGGCGGCTCTGCTCCGGCTGAAGGGGAAGGGAGGAGGGGGGAGGGGCGTCGGCCGGGGAGGATGGGAGTTGGAGTCCCAGGGGAAACTCTCGGGGCGGCTCTGCTCCGGCTGAAGGGGAAGGGAGGGAGGGAGGAGGGGCGAGTCGGCCGGGAGGTTGGGGGACTGGAGTCCCGGGGAAACTTTGGGGCGGCTCTGCTCCGGCTGAAGGGGAAGGGAGGGGGGGGAGGGGCGTGGGCCGGGGAGAGTGGGAGTTGGAGTCCCCGGGGAAACTTTTGGGGCGGTTCTGCTCCGGCTGAAGGGGAAGGGGGAGGGGGGAGGGGCGTCGGCCGGGGAGGGAGTTGGGAGTTGGAGTCCCCGGGGAAACTTAGGGGCGGCTCTGCTCCGGCTGAAGGGGAAGGGAGGGGGGGGGAGGGGCGCTCGGCCGGGGAGGATGGGAGTTGGAGTCCCGGGGAAACTTTGGGCCGGCTCTGCTCCGGCTGAAGGGGAAGAGGAGGGAGGGAGGAAGGGCATGGGCCGGGGAGGATGAGAGTGGTCCCGGGGAAACTATTCAGCACTATGCTCCGGCTGAAGGGGAAGGGAGGGGGGGAGGGGCATCGGCGGGGGAGGATGGGAGTTGGAGTCCCGGGGAAACTCTGCGGGGCGGGCTGTGCTCCGGCTGAAGGGGAGGGGAGGAGGGGAGGGCGTGGGCCGGGGAGGATGGGAGTTGGAGTCCCGGGGAAACTTTGGGGCGGCTCTGCTCCGGCTGAAGGGGAAGGGAGGGAGGGGGGAGGGGCGTCAGGCGGGGGAGGATGGGAGTTGGAGTCCCCGGGGAAAACTTTCGGGGCGGTTCTGCTCCGGCTGAAGGGGAAGGGGGAGGGGGGAGGGGCGTCGGCGGGGAGGATGGCGGATGGGAGTTCCGGGGAAACTGTCGGGGCGGTTCTGCTCCGGCTGAAGGGGAAGGGAGGGGGGGAGGGGCGTCGGCCGGGGAGGATGGGAGTTGGAGTCCCCGGGAAGCTTGGGGCGGTTCTGCTCCGGCTGAAGGGGAAGGGGGAGGGGGGAGGGGCGTCGGCGGGGAGGATGGGAGTTGGAGTCCCCGGGGAAACTGTTGAGGCAGGCTCTGCTCCGGCTGAAGGGGAAGGGAGGGGGGGAGGGGCGTGGGCCGGGGAGGATGGGAGTTGGAGTCCCCGGGGAAACTTTTGGGGCGGTTCTGCTCCGGCTGAAGGGGAAGGGGGAGGGGGGAGGGGCGTCGGCGGGGAGGGAGTAGGGAGTTGGAGTCCCCGCGGGGAAACTTTGGGGCAGTTGCTCCGGCTGAAGGGGAAGGGGGGGGAGGGGCGTCGGGCCGGGGAGGATGGGAGTTGGGGTCCCGGACCTGGGGCGGTTCTGCTCCGGCTGAAGGGGAAGGGAGGGGGGGAGGGGCGTGGGCCGGGAGGATGGGAGTTGGAGTCCGGGGAAACTTTCGGCGCGGCTCTGCTCCGGCTGAAGGGGAAGGGGGGGGAGGGGCGTCGGCGGGGAGGATGGGAGTTGGAGTCCCGGGGGAAACTTTAAAGAGAGGGGCGGTTCTGCTCCGGCTGAAGGGGAAGGGAGGGGGGGAGGGGCGTCGGCGGGGAGGATGGGAGTTGGAGTCCCCGGGGAAACTATCAGGGGCGGTTCTGCTCCGGCTGAAGGGGGAGGGGGGAGGGGTCGTCGGCCGGGGAGGATCAGGGAGTTGGAGTCCCAGGGAAACTTTTGGGGCGGTTCTGCTCCGGCTGAAGGGGAAGGAGGGAGAGGGCGTCGGCGGGGAGGGTGAATGGAGTCCCGGGGAAACTTTGGGGCGGGCTCTGCTCCGGCTGAAGGGGAAGGGGGGAGGGCGTGGGCGGGGGAGGGTGTGGGAGTTGGAGTCCCGGAGGCTGCAGGGGCGGTGCTCTGCTCCGGCTGAAGGGGAAGGAGGAGGGGGGAGGGCGTGGGCAAGGGGGAGAATGAAGATGGAGTCCCCGGGGAAACTTTAAGGAGCGGGCTCTTGTCCCGGCTGAAGGGGAAGGGGGGGAGGGGCATCGGCGGGGAGGATGAGGAATTGGAGTCCCCGGGGAAACTTTTGGGGCGGTTCTGCTCCGGCTGAAGGGGAAGGGAGGAGGGCGTGGGCCGGGAAGGTGGAGTTGATCCCGGGGAAACTCTGAGGGCGCTGCTGCTCCGGCTGAAGGGGAAGGGGGGAGGGGGAGGGGCGTGGGCCGGGGAGGATGAAGAAGTGCCCCCGGGGAAACTGTCGGGGCGGTTCTGCTCCGGCTGAAGGGGAAGGGAGGAGGGGGGAGGGGCGTCGGCGGGGAGGATGGGAGTTGGAGTCCCCGGGGAAGCTGCGGGGCGGTTCTGCTCCGGCTGAAGGGGAAGGGAGGAGGGGGGAGGGGCGTGGGCCGGGGAGGATGGGAGTGAATACCCGGGGAAGCTTTTGGGGCGGTTCTGCTCCGGCTGAAGGGGAAGGGGGGAGGGGGCGTGGGCCGGGGAGGATGAGAATGGAGTCCCAGGGAAGCTTCGGGGCGGTTCTGCTCCGGCTGAAGGGGAAGGGGGGAGGGGCGTGGGCCGGGAGGATGGGAGTTGGAGTCCCCGGGGAAACTCTCGGGGCGGCTCTGCTCCGGCTGAAGGGGAAGGGGGGAGGGCATCGGCGGGGAGGATGGGAGTTGAGATCCCCGGGGAAACTTCGGCGCTGCTGCTCCGGCTGAAGGGGAAGGGGGGAGGGGCGTCGGCGGGGAGGATGGGAGTTGGAGTCTCCGGGGAAACTTCGGGGCGGCTCTGCTCCGGCTGAAGGGGAAGGGGGGAGGGGCGTGGGCGGGGGAGGATGGGAGTTGGAGTCCCCCGGGGAAACTTTCGGGGCGGTTCTGCTCCGGCTGAAGGGGAAGGGGAGGGCGTCGGCCGGGGAGGATGGAGGATGGAGTCCCCGGGGAAACTTCGGGGCGGCTCTGCTCCGGCTGAAGGGGAAGGGAGGAGGGGCGTCGGCGGGGAGGATGGGAGTTGGAGTCCCCGGGGAAACTTTGGGGCGGTTCTGCTCCGGCTGAAGGAGGAGGGAGGAGGGGCGTCGGGCGGGGAGGATGGGAGTTGGAGTTCCGGGGAAACTTTCGGGGCGGTTCTGCTCCGGCTGAAGGAGGAGGAGGAGGGCGTGGGCGGGGAGGATGGGAGTTGGAGTCCCGGGGAAACTTTAGGGGCGGCTCTGCTCCGGCTGAAGGAGGAGGGAGGGAGGGGCGTCGGCGGGGAGGATGGGAGTTGGAGTCCCCGGGGAAAACTTCGGGCGGGCGCTCTGCTCCCGGCTGAAGGGGAAGGGGGGAGGGGCGTCGGCGGGGAGGATGGGAGTTGGAGTCCCCGGGGAAACTTTGGGGCGGCTCTGCTCCGGCTGAAGGGGGAGGGGGGAGGGGCGTCGGCGGGGAGGATGGGAGTTGGAGTCCCGGGGAAACTTTCAGCAGCTCTGCTCCGGCTGAAGGAGGAGGGAGGAGGGCGTCGGCGGGGAGGATGGGAGTTGGAGTCTCCGGGGAAACTTTCAGGGGGCGGTTCTGCTCCGGCTGAAGGAGGAGGGAGGAGGGGCGTGGGCGGGGAGGATGGGAGTTGGAGTCCCCGGGGAAACTGTCGGGGCGGCTCTGCTCCGGCTGAGGGGAAGGGGGGAGGGGCGTCGGCGGGGAGGATTGGGAGTTGGAGTCCCGGGGGAAACTTAGGGGCGGCTCTGCTCCGGCTGAAGGGGAAGGAGGGGCGTCGGCGGGGAGGATGGGAGTTGGAGTCCCCGGGGGAAACTTAGGGGCGGCTCTGCTCCGGCTGAAGGGGAAGGGAGGAGGGGCGTCGGCGGGGAGGATGGGAGTTGGAGTCCCCGGGGAAAACTTTGGGGCGGCTCTGCTCCGGCTGAAGGGGAAGGGAGGAGGGGCGTCGGCGGGGAGGATGAGGAGTCGATCCCCGGGGAAACTTTGGGGCGGCTCTGCTCCGGCTGAAGGGGAAGGGAGGGGGGGAGGGGCGTGGGCCGGGGAGGATGGAAGTTGGAGCCCCGGGGAAACTTCAGGGGCGGTTCTGCTCCGGCTGAAGGAGGAGGGAGGAGGGGCGTCGGCGGGGAGGATGAGAATGAGGTCCCGGGGAAAAGTTGGGGCAGCTGCTCCGGCTGAAGGAGGAGGGAGGAGGGGCGTCGGCGGGGAGGATGGGAGTTGGAGTCCCCGGGGAAACTTTTGGGGCGGGCTCTGCTCCGGCTGAAGGGGAAGGGGGGAGGGGCATCGGCGGGGAGGATGGAGTGGTGTCCCCGGGGAAACTTTCGGGGCGGTTCTGCTCCGGCTGAAGGAGGAGGAGGGGCGTCGGCGGGGAGGATGGGAGTTGGAGTCCCCGGGGAAACTGTCAGGGCGGCTCTGCTCCGCTCGAAGGGGAAGGCTAGGAGGGAGGGGCGTGGGCCAGAGGGGAGGATTGGAGTCGGAGTCCCCGGGGAAACTTTGGGGCGGCTCTGCTCCGGCTGAAGGGGAAGGGGGGAGGGGCGTCGGCCGGGGATGATGGGAGTTGGAGCCCCCGAAAGAAACTTGTGAGACAGTTTTGTTCCGCTTGAATGGAGCCGGGACTACCGGGCTCTTCCAGCAGCAGGCGGAGCAGGAGGGAGCCGTAGGGACCCCCCCCCGAAAAGCGGCCGCCTTTTCTGGGCAGCGGGAGCCGGAGGGGCGATGGGGAGGGGAAGGGGGCTCCAGGCGACCCCCCCCCGTCTGCACTACCCTTGATACCAAAGCAAAGCAAAACAGAAAGTCAAGGCTTGCTCTACATTCCAGCGGCCGCGCTCAGGGCCTCCTTCGCAGGGACCCCCTTCAGCACCCCGGAGACGGAACTGGGACGGGGGGGGCAGGGGACGTGTGGCCAGTGCGGCCGAAGCCCCCCCCCCCGTTCATCAGACCCACCGGGGAGGAGGGGGCCCAGCGGCCGGCTGTGGCCGGAGGAGCCTCCGGGGAGGGCGCGGTCCAGTCCCCTCCTGTCCACCTGCGCAGTTAATTGAATGTGATGAAACTTACGGAGAAGAAAACCTATTACAACAGGTTGGAGGAGCCGGGCGTGTTCAACTCGTGGAGAGGAGACCAGAGGGTGTCCGGACGGCACACCTGGAGCACCTCGCAGGGCGCCACGGAGAGGAGGGAGGAGGTCTCTTCTCTCCTGCCCCAGAGGGTTGGAAGTTACAGGAGGGTAGATTTTAACCGAGGCCATTTCCGCACTAGCCTGTTATAGCGCGATGATTCCACTTTCGACCTCCTCTGGAATCCTGGGGTTTGCAGTTTCGGGAGGGGCCGGCCGGCCCCTCCCGAAACTGCAAACCCCAGGATTCCAGAGGAGGTCTAAAGTGGAATCATCGCGCTATAACAGTCCAGTGCGGAAATGGCCGTAGAGACACACAAAAGAAAAGTCAGGGCAGCCATCCCTAATGTTAAGGACTGAAGAGCAATTGGAATATCCCTGTTTTCTTTCGGCTGCAAGTAAGTTTTTAACAACTGTGCAGTTTTTGCAGAATTTGCACAGTTTGGGTCTTATTCTGTGCAAAGTTTGCACCCCTCCCACCCCCCCCAACAAGGTAGCATTTTCTGCACAGGAGATAATCAGCAGCAGAATGCCTCCCCTTCTCCCCAGGCAGCTGATGTCCAGTAGAGTTGATTGGGCGGGGGAATTAGGACCATGGCCATAGTGTCCAAACTGTGACTAAGCAATCATGTATATGAAAGTTACCTAGATCTACTCATTTGTAACTGTTCCATATTCACAATTGTTATTTAGGCAAAATGGTGAGACTGTTGCTGCAACTGCAAGTCCCAACACTCTGTGCCCAACAACCATCTTGACCGGCTGTCATCTGCATTGGGAGGAGGAGGTCCATTCTGCCCGAGATCAGAGGACAGGCGAATGATATTTCCATCAGGTCTGGGAGGGTTGGATCAGGAATGGTTACTTAGCTGAATAGATTTAACTAAGCAGCTGGCGGAGAATACTGGCCATTATTTCCTATATCCAAAATACCACTGTCTACATGATTTCCTCTGCAAAGCAGACCACCTGCAAACTCTTCACAGATTAAGTCCCAAAGTGTGAAGATTCTCATCAGCCCCAGATCCTCCTTGGAAGCGTTTTACCAGCACACGAGAAATGCAGTTTTTGACCATTTTCTTAATATTTTTGAATATTCTTTTCTTAGGGGAAGGAGAGGGCTTGTTTTCTGCTGCTCCAGAGACCAGGACAAGGAGCAATGGATTCAAGCTGCAGGAAAGGAGATTCCACCTGAACCTCAGGAAGAACTTCCTGATGGTCAGGGCTGCCCAGCAGTGGAATAAACTGCCTTATTGGAGTGTGGTAGAGTCTCCTTCTTCTCTGGAGGTTTTTAAGCAGAGGCTGGATGGCCATCTGTCGGGAGTGCTTTGAGGGTGTTCCTGCATGGGTGGGGGTTGGACTGGATGGCCCCTGGGGTCTCTTCCAACTCTACATTTCTATGATTCTATGATTCCTCGTGCCAAGAAACCAAGAGCTGGGCTTCTCCTGGGAGACTTATTGGAGGTGGGATTGGATCTAGCTGTAGTATTCTCTCTGAGGCATTTGGTGGGGAATCTCAAAGTGGCAACTTCCTCAGACATTCCCTGCCTGCTTATGTTTTGATTCAGAAACGAACGCCATTTCCTCATGAGTCTGTTATAGTGCAATGATTCCACTTTCAACCTCCTATGGAATCCTGGGTCGGCCCCTCCCGAAACTGCAAACCCCAGGATTCCAGAGGAGGTTGAAAGTGGAATCATCGGGCTATAACAGGCTAGTGTGGAAATGGCCTGAATGTTAGAAGGAACTCCTTGACAGAAAGAGCAGTTTCAGGAATGAGACCACTTGCCTAGAGAGGTGGTGGTGCCTCTTTTGGTGGACGTCCTCAGGAAGAGACGGGACGGCTCCCAGCTCTTAGCCAGAGATCCTGCGCTGAGCCGAGGGTTGGACTTGGTGGCCCAGGAAGCCTCTTCCGGTTCAGCGTCTTGATGATTCTGTAAACTGCATTTGTACCTTGATTTCCAGCAATTTAAGGGGAAAAGTGGAAAGAGGAGGATCTCTGTAGGATAAGATCGAGGGATGGTCTCTGATGGCTCCCCCATCCGGGCAGTTTGCCTTTCACTGTAGCTGCAAATGCAGAGAGCCTGGAGTGGTGGAAGGATGAGCACAAACCCATCAGCGCTGGGTTTCCCCACATCATCCTCTCTGGACTTATGACCCTGGACACGTCTCAGGTCAGTTTTACCCCCAAACATGTTCTCCAGTCAGGGTAATTTCGAGCATGTCCTCCATCATTAAGAAGTCCAATTTATGGAAATTGTGTATCTCTCAGGGGGTGTGGTAGTGCGTGGTAACACCTAAGCTGCTCCTCAGAGGGCTTCATGGTTTTGTTATCTCACTGGTGAACCCTGTCCCGGGGTCTACAATTTTGATATTAAAATAGGATTCCATGTGCCCAAGTGGTCACCCAGATGGGCACGTGGGCAGCAATGGTCAAACAATTGAAAACCAGGTCAGGCCAGTAAAATCCCCCGTCACATTGCCCCAGGAGACCTCAAGCTGGGCAAACCCACAGGAAACAAAGGGTCCTCAGCCCCTGAGGGGATTAGCAAG
Source organism: Ctenosaura bakeri (assembly GCA_948474755.1). Taxonomy (NCBI): domain Eukaryota; kingdom Metazoa; phylum Chordata; class Lepidosauria; order Squamata; family Iguanidae; genus Ctenosaura; species Ctenosaura bakeri. The sequence continues at coordinate 266,284 of CAOLHI010002106.1, read as the reverse complement.
TTTGCCCCAAGTTGAGCAAAATCCTATCAGGCGAAGATCATTTACAAGAAGTCACACCACAACCCAATGCAACTGAAGATCCTGAGACTTTGGCCCTTTCCACACGCGGGCGGGGAAACGGGGAAAGCCACGCCAAAATGGGGCTTACCTTGTTCCGTCGCCGTGCGGAGCAGCGCATTTCGCTGTTCTACACGCAGCAGCTTCCCGTGGTGTCCTTGGAGCCCGGCAGCGCCCAAAGTGGCGGATTTTGACTGGCAGAGCCTCTCCACCAATCGGAGAAGCCCGCCAGCCGGAAATCCCGCCCCCTGCCTGATCTGCAGGGACGCCTTTTCGTGCGTCCGTAAATCCACACGGGCGCTGCGACGGGGCTGGATGGGGCTGGACGCCCCGTGCCTTTGAAAAACCACACAAAACGTGGTTTTTCAAAAGCATGCGGCGCCACCACTTGTGGATGCCGGACCGCGGATTGCGGTGTGGAATTACTCGAGAGTAATCCACCCCAATTCGCATAACGGTGCAGACGACTTCCGTGGAGGTCGATCTACACCGCTTTTTTAAGTCCGTGTGGAAAGGGTCTTTGGCAACACCTTGCAATCCCATCACACAAAGGAAATTACCATGGTGGAGCTCCAATACCCATTGTTTTCCCCAGAAAAGGAGTAGTCTTCCAGGTACCTTTTCCCCTACGAATAGTCCCAGTTTTTGAGTGTTTCTTTGGATCACTCCCGGTCATCCCAGAAGACCGTTGCTCCGTCCATTGAGTGATCCCCTCAGCCTGCTCTGTGCTGAGCCCCACTTCTCCACTGTTTTTCCCAGACCAGGGACTTCAGGACAAAGGTGCAGTATCACCCCTGCTACAACCCTCCAATCCTCCCCTATCCAGTTTCCTCTCTTTTGCTTCTTAATAGGCCTTGGGGGAGTGTGTGAGCGATTGCGTTGCTGCAAGAGACTTTCATTCAATAAAATCATTTATTGGACATTCTTGTTTGATTTTTGGTTTGGCCTGACCCCGTAAACACTGGATAAAAAGACCCCACTAGGCTACCCTGCCTCTTGCATGGCTATTGCTCATGCTCTGGCTAGTTTCCGTTCCCCATCACGTGGAGCACATTGAAGTGCCCCCCAAAGGACCCCAGAAACCAGGGTAACAGTTTCCAGGCCTTTTCCTCTTTTGTTTGCCCTCCTCTGGACATGTTCCAGCTTGTCAGTGTCCTCCTTGAATTGTGGTGCTCTGAGCTGTGAATAAGGACAGAATCCAGGGGTTTCTTGCTTAACCCATTTTGTTGCATAAGAGATCTTTATTGTTTCATTTCCAGCAACCAAGTCTGACTGTTCCTTTAAAGAATGGATGCAGAGACTGGTCACGGCGACCCCTTTGGACCCACTGATTGATGCAGCCATTTGTATGGAGGATCACCTTGAAGCCCAAAGTGCCCTATCTGGGGTGGGGTCTTGAGGGGAAAAAGGAGCAAGGGGAGTGACAGGAGCCCAAGGGTTGGAACTGTGGGGCCAGCCTGGAGAGGGGTTCCACCAGACCTTGAGCAGACCATTTAAAGTTCGGACTAAAGTCAGAGCAGATCGAACTCCTCACTGACATCAGAGCTATTGGCCAATACTGGGATTAGATATTAAAAAGACTTACAGCTGTTTCTTATATTATTTTTTCCTTTCATCCAAATGTGCTGGCCAAGGAATCAGAATTGTAGAGTTGGAAGAGACCCCAGGGGCCATCCAGTCCAACCCTCTTCTGCCATGCAGGAGGACACAACCAAAGCCCTCCCAGGTGGCCCATAGTCCCTCTTTAAAAACCTCTGAAGAAGGAGACGCCACCACACTCCCAAGCAGCAGCGTATTCCACTGTCAAACTGCTCTTGCTGTCCGGAACTTGCACCCACTATTTTGAACCCTGGTTGGCCCAGTGGTCTCACTGTGCAGTGGGGTTTGTGAATTCGTCTCTACAGCAGCATCAATATTCAGCGCAGGAAAACATAAATGGCGGGTTAATGGTCAAATAGCTATTTTAATTTAAAGCAGGGTGGGGGTGCGGGAAGAGAGAGAGATCTATTATCCCTGGCGATAAATATTCGGCATTCAATGCGTGCTGGGTTAATAATCCTGCAGATGCATGTTGGGCTGAAATTAAATGAGATCGGCTGTGAAGGAATGACTTCTTGAGGCTACTGGGACTGAGTTTGGACGCTAGGTGGCAGCATGGCCACATGGCTACGGACGCGAGAATCTCAGTTGGCAGCTCATGGGACCAGTGCGTGGACATCCTGTTTGGTGTTTTGTAGACTCGTAGAGTTGGAAGAGACCCCAAGGGCCATCCAGTCCAACCCCATTCTGCCATGCAGGAGTACACAGTCAAAGGGTGGTTGTCCAGCCTCTGTTAGAAAACTCCAAAGAAGGAATTTCACTAAGGTGCTCCTCATAGGGCTTCATGGTTTCCAGGCTTTCTACCATTTTGGTTGCTCTCCTCTGGACACAGCTTGTCCATATCCTTCTTGAATTGTAGTGCCAGAACTGAGCACAGTATTCCAGGTGAAGTCTGACCAAAGCAGAATAGATGGTACTGTTACTGAGGGCAGAGGTGAGCAACTGTAGTGGGTTCGTGGGAGCCAATTTTTAGCTGCTGGGACCCTCCAGGGACCACAAGGACTGACAAAGATAGAACCATAGAATCATAGAAATGTAGAGTTGGAAGAGACCCCAGGGGCCATCCAGTCCAACCCCATTCTGCCATGCAGGAGTACACAATCAAAGGGTGGTTGTCCAGCTTCTGTTAGAAAGGATTCCATAGGATGTTGAAAGTGGAATCATAGCGCTACAACAGCCTCGTGCAGAAATCCGATTAGTCAGGACTGTCCCTGCTAAAATGAGACAGTTGGAGGCCCTGACATTGGTTCTTCTGCCAATTCAGCACTTTTTTTTTTTTAAATTGAAACAAAGCAATTTCAATTTGTTCAACTCCTTAATATATTTTACGTCTCTGTTCAAGTAATTTTTATTGTTGGTTTGGTTTTTAAACAGTTTATTTCCCCCTACTCCATGCAAAACTCTGGAAGTTTAGATTTTGAAAACAGATGTTTTGATGTTAAAACCATTGAAAAGGTGAGTTGTTTTGCTTGGAGGTTCCTTGCCTTTCCTTTGGCCGGTGAAAGGGCAGCCCAGGGAGTCTGGAGAGGTCAAAGGTCACAGAAAGAGCGGTGGGGGTCACATTGTCGACCTAAACCTACACTTTGGGGGTGTTGGAGAGGGAGGGGGAGAAAGGAAGCCCAGAGAGGAGAAGAGTCCTGCGAAATGTCCTTTTCCTGCTTCTTTGTTGACTCATTCACAAAATCTCTGGGCCGCTGTTCAATAAAAAGGTTCTCATTTTCAGTTTGCCTTGACCGGCTGCCTGCTCGGGAGGTGGTAAAATAAAATAAAGCACATGTGCTGTTTGGGGAGACCTGCTGGATCTTTGCCCTTCCTGGAAGGGAGAGGAAACTGTTTTTGAGTTCAAAGGCTATGAGGCTGCAGATGTTTTGGACCTCGGTGCCCAGAATCTCTCTCCATTTCCACACTAGACTGTTATAGTGCTATTATAGAATCATAGAATCATAGAAATGTAGAGTTGGAAGAGACGCCAGAGGCCATCCAGTCCAACCCCCTGCCATGCAGGAACGCCCTCAAAGCACTCCCGACAGATGGCCATCCAGCCTCTGCTTAAAAACCTCCAAGGAAGGAGACTCCACTATACTCCGAGGCAGCAGATTCCTCTGTCGGACAGTCCTGACCGTCAAGAAGTTCTTCCTGAGGTTCAGGTGGAATCTCCTTTCCTGCAGCTTGAATCCATTGCTCCTTGTCCTGGTCTCTGGAGCAGCAGAAAACAAGCCCTCTCCCTCCTCTTTATTATTCCACTTTCAACACCCTATGGGATCCTGGGGTTTGCAGTTTAGGGAGGGGCCTTTGAGGGTTTGAGGCCTTTGAGGCCCCTCCTTAAACTGCAAACGCCAGGATCCCATAGGATGTTGAAAGTGGAATAATAGCACTATAACAGTCTAGTGCGGAAATGGCCCCACACTGTAGTTTCAGCTGCTTGGGACTTCTCATAGGGGCTGGATCATCTTGGTGGTGCAGTGGTTAAATGCCAGTACTGCAAGCCACAAGGTTGTGAGTTCGATCCTGCCGGGCTCCTGTTTGACTCAGCCTTCCGTCCTTCCGCAGGTCGGTAAAATGAGTACCCAGCTTGTTGGGGGCATGTATAGAAATACATGCTATTTGTAAGTTGTTTGCCGCCTCGATCCATATGGAGAGGCAGGATACAAATAAATAAATAACTAAAAATAAAATAAAAATCTTCTGCGGCCCTTTGGCTGAGGAGGAGGACTATCAGGGTGAGAACACTGCCTTTAAAAGTGTGTTCATATGCATTTGTCTATGTGCCTTCAAGTCCCCTGTTGACTTAAGGCAACTCCATGGATTTCATAGGGTTCTCTTAGGCCAGGAATACTTAGTCAAGCTGGTTTTGCTAGTTCCTTCCTCTGAAATGTAGCGTACAGCACCTGGATTTTGTTGGTGGACTCCCATCCAAGAACTAACCAGGGCTGACCCTGATTAGCATCCAATATCAGAGGGAATCTCGTGTCTTTAAGGTATTTAGGCTCTTGAGCTGGAAGGGACCACAAGGGCCATCTAGTCCGATTCTCTCCCATGCAGGAAAACACAACTAAAGCACTCCTAAAAGATGCTCATCCAACTTTTTTTTATATACCTCCTAAGGAGACTCCACTAGTCTCTGAGACAGTCAATTCCACTGTTGAACATCTCTTCCCAGCGAGAATTTCTTGCTAATGTTTAGATGGAATTTCTTTTCCTGAGGTTTGAAGCCATGCTCCATGTCCTAGGCCATTTCCGCACTAGCCTGTTATAGCGCCAGCCCCTCCCGAAACTGCAAACTCCAGGATTCCAGAGGATGTTGAAAGTGGAATCATTGCGCTACAACAGGCTAGTGTGGAAATGGCCACAGTCCCACTCTATTCTGCTTTGGTCAGACCTTAACTTGGAACACTGTGTCCAGTTCTGGGCACCACAGTTCAGGAAGGACAGTGTCAAGGTGGAAAGTGTCCAAAGGATGGTGATCAAAAGGACAGAAGGCCTGGAAACCATGTAACCTTCAGAGGAGAGGCTGAGGGATCTGGGTATGTTTAGCCTGGAGGAGAGAAGGTTAAGAGGGAAAATGATAGCTATGTTTAAATATTTGAAGGGATGTCTTATGGAGGATGGAGCACTCCTGTTTTCCGCTGCTCCAGAGACTAGGGCCCTTTCTGCACCCTACCTTTTCATGCAGACGTCTGGTGGGAATCCCAGCATCAGCTCTGCCAGGAGGGGAGTGCGACAAGAGTGCTCCACACTGGCTGGCTCCGTGGTGAAGGAAGCACGATGGCCACACCTTTTCCTCCCGCAGCACAGCTGGGAAGCTGTGTTGGGACAGGAAGCACAGCCATTTTGCTTACCGGGCTTCTGCAGGACAGTTGAGTGCAAAATGGTGGTGTGATCATGGGTCATTGATGGGAAAAAGCCTGTCAATGATTGCAAGCATAGAATCATAGAATCATAGAGTTGGAAGAGACCCCAGAGGCCATCCAGTCCAACTCCCTGCTATGCAGGAACACCCATCAAAGCATTCCCAACAGACGGCCATCCAGCATCTGCTTAAAAACCTCCAAAGAAGGAGACTCCACCACACTCCATGGAGGCAGCAGATTCCACTGCCGGACAGCCCTGACCATCAGGAAGTTCTTCCTGAGCTTCAGGTGGAATCTCCTTTCCTGAAGCTTGACTCCATTGCTCCTTGTCCTAGTCTCTGGAGTGGTAGAGAACAAGTCTGCTTCCTCCTCAACATGACATCCCTTCAAATGTTTAAACATGGCTATCATGTCCCCTCTTAACCTTCTCTTCTGCAGACTAAACATGCCCAGCTCCCTAAGCCGTTCTTCATAGGGCTTCATGGCTTCCAGACCCTCCACCATTTTGGTCGCCCTCCTCTGGACACGTTCCAGTTTGTCAACGTCCTTCTTGAATTGAGGTGCCCAGAACTGGACACAAGTTTCCAAATGAGGCCCAACCAGTGCAGAATAGAGTGGTGCCGTTACCTCCCTCGATCTAGACACCACAGTCCTATTGATGCAACCAAGAATTGCATTGGCTTTGATTCATGATTGTGCTGCCTGAGGACAGGAGAAGGACGGGACCACGATGATGTCATGCAGAACCCTCGTGCAGTCCTTCTTCCATTCGCATGGCAGGTTGGGAGGGTGGTGCAGAAAGGGCCGAGGACATGGATCAGGAAAAGAAATTCCATCTAAACATTGGGAAGAACTTCCTGACAGCAAGAGCAGTTTGACAGTGGAATATGCTGCTGCCTGGGAGTGTGATGGAGTCTCTTCTTGGAGGTTTTTAAACAGTGGTTGGCTGGCTGCCTGTTGGGAGGGCTTGGATTGTGTTTTCCTGCGTGGCAGGGAGTTGGACTCAGTGGCCCTTGTGGTCTCTTCCAGCTCTATGATTATATGATTTTATGATTCTGCGACTCCAGGTGAGATCTGGGCCAGGTAGAACACCTCTCCAGGTTGCCAAGGAGATCTGCCTTTCCTCCACTTCCGAGGTTCCCAGAGAACAAAGTGAAAATCAGAATTCCCCGATTGACTTTGGCTCTTCATGGGGTAATAACGCCAAATGTGTCTCTCAATAAAAATGTTGTCTTGTGTTTGGATTGTCACCAGACATCATTGAATCTTTAGTTCTTGCTGGTTGTTTGAAAGAATGTATTCATCTCCGACAATGTTTATTTATGGCATGCAAGGAAATCTACTTAAATCACATCATTTCCATAACTGAATATTTATGGATGCTGCTACTGGATGCTTCTCCTTGATTAAACTGAAAACCCTTCACTCTCTTTATATAAATGTTTACTTGTCAGAGACTAAAATTGTCTTTAAACAAACTTGAAATCCAATTGATGTAATAAAATTCCCAGGGCCAAAAGACACTGAAGGAAAGGAACGTATAATCCATTATGTCTGTGAATGGACCTTGTTCTCTTATTTACTTGGGCCACTTCCACACTAGACTGTTATAGTGCGATTATTCCACTTTCAACCTCCTATGGAATCCTGGGGTTTGCAGTTTAGGGAGGGGCCTCAAAGGTTCAAACTCTCAGAGGCCCCTCTCTAAACTGCAAGCCCCAGGATTCCATAGGAGGTTGAAAGTGGAATAATAGCACTATAACAGTCTAGTGCGGAAGTGGCCTTACTCTCTTAGCTGTAATGCATCTTCTACTTCGTGAATGATGGGCATTGTTGATTATGGCTGTGATCTTTCATCAGGGATGTGTAATGTACATCTCTGCACATGGACTCACATCTAGGTTGCACAACATAACCCTTGTGTTGAATGGCAACATTGTACAACTGAATGCACAACCAAGCATGCATGTCCATTCCATGCTCATCTGTGTGTACCACATGTTCATCACACATGCCTTCTATGTACATGTCAGTGAATTGCCATGTTGCCAGACTGGATGTGCAAATTGTTGCATTTGTTCCACTTTGCAGTGAAACCTTTGGCCTAGATCCATTTGTTACTTCCAATCAGAGCAAACCCAATGAATGCAATGGAACTTTATGTAAGTGTTGATCAGGTTCCTGTTGATTTAATGGTTCTAGTCAAGAGTAAAATATTTATGTCCGAGTAGGCATATATGTGGTCAGATCTCAAGTGTGCCTGTAAGCTGTGAGACGGAGGACATTTCTGCCCTACCCTGTTATAGTGCTATTATTCTACTCTTAACATCCTGAGGAATTCTGGGGTTTGTAGTTTGCTGAGGAGGCCCAAGAGCTCTCTGGCTGAGAAGTCTAAATGCTGCTCCCTCCTGCAAACCCCAGCGATTGCACAGGATGTTGAAAGTGGAATAATACCACTATAACAGCGTAGTGCGGAAATGGCCTAAGTCTTGGCCTGTCCTACCATTAGACAAAGTGAAGCAGTTGCCACAGGCAAGGAAATGCTGGAGGAGGGGGCTATATTCCATAGGTTTTTGTCCAACTGACTTCTCTGCGTGCGGTTGTGTGTGTATACACACACTGTCTATCGGTTGCTGGGGGCTTTCGTGTCAGGTGGGACTGTGGATTCCCTCTGGGTTTTAGTCTGAATTTTAAAGGAAATTTGCCAGCTGCCACTATTAATTTAGGGCTAGTTTTCATTACTTTGAATGGTGCACTACATCCCAGAAGGGATTCACCAAGCCACTGACGTGGAAACCATCAACTGCCACTTGTGGTATCTTATTTTCAACTCAGGCGGCGCATTGTCTTGGGTCACCCTCTGCTACTGATACTTTTTCTTTCTTCACACCCTCCATCTCATAGCAACAGGCAAGAGGACATATTTCTACTTCGCTGAGCCTTTCCTATAGACTTCTTGATTTAACAATTTTTTTCCCTTTCTATTTTCCCGTCAATCAGAATGACTTGTTAAGCTGAAGTCTTCGGAAGAAAAATGCCTCCTGTGTAAAAGCAAGTGGGAAGAAACTACCTTGCTTTCAGCTGTCGTGAAGGGATGGCTTTTATCTTGATGTCTGTACTTTTAACCACAATCCGTTCATTTGGCCTGATCCCGTGAACATCAAACGCATGTCAGAAATCCTTCAATCCAGCACTGTACGTTAGTTACCCTGCCAGTCTTTGGGCAGGCACTGCCATGTGCTGGACAGATCTTTTTCTTTGCATGCCACAGGGGGAAGAAAAAGATCCAAGAGGAAGCGGGTGTCATGCTCTGCTTGGAGGAGACCTCCTCGGATGAGGAAGAGGAGACCCAAGGTAACAGGCTCCTGTCAAAAGCATGGAAAGCAGGCAATCCTGGAACTGGTAGAAGCAGAGAGCCCACTCTGTGCCACAGAGCTCCTAAAGATCCTGAAGTAGGTACAAAGTCAATTCATCCTGTGGAGCATCATAAAGTGAAAGGCCAGTTGCAAAGGAACAGGAAATGCTCTGACCCGCCTAAAAAGGAAAACAGTGAGCTAAGTAGGCCAGCTGTGCTGGTTTACAGCTGACTATAAATTAGGATAGAATCATAGAGTTGGAAGAGACCCCAGGGGCCATCGAGTCCAACCCCCTGCCATGCAGGAAGACACATCAAAGCACTCCTGACAGATGGCCATCCAGCCTCTGCTTAAAAACCTCCAAAGAAGGAGACGCCACCACACTCCCTTGAGGCAGCATATTTCACTGCTGGACAGAAATTCTTCCTGAGGTTCAAGTGGAATCTCCTTTCCTGCCGCTTGAATCCATTGCTCCTTGTCCTGGTCCTGGAGCAGCAGAAAACAAGCCCACTCCCTCCTCAACATGATATGCCTTCAGATATTTAAACATGGCTAACATGTCCCCTCTTAACCTTCTCTTCGGCAGACTAAACATCCTCAGCTCCCTAAGCCGCTCCTCATTGGGGTTTATGTCTTCCAAACCCTTCGACATTTTGGTCACCCTTCTCTGGACACGCTCCAGCTTGTCAATCTCCTTGAAATGACGTACGTGAAAACATAATGCAGTGGAATAATAATAATAATAATAATAATAATAATAATAATAATAACAATAACAACAACAACAACAACAACAACAACAACAACAACAATAATAAAAATAAAATTTATTTTAAAATATACCCCATCCTCCCCACCCACCCACCCACCCACCCTTCTAACCCCCTAAGAGTGTTTGAGTGTTTGACAAGTACCCATTGGTCTTGGAGGAGATGGATTTCCCCTGTTGCTCAGAACTGATACAGTAATATAGGAAACTGCATTAGAATGAGTCAGACCATTGGTCTATAGATCTGGGTAATGACTGGCAAGGATGACTTTCCAGGGTTTCTACATGCTGAGAACCAGTGTGGTGTAGTTGTCTGAATGTTGCAGTAGCACTTCAGCTCTCCAGGATTTGATTCCTTACTCTGCCATCAAAACTCTCTGGGTGATCAAACTGTCAGCCTTAGAGGAAGATACTGGTAAGCCAGCTTGAATAAATCTTGCCAAGCTAGCTGTAAGAGAGGGTTGCTACCACTGTGAGTTGAAGGCACACAACAACAGTCAGGCCGTTTCCACACTACACTGTTATAGTGTTATTATTCCACTTTCAATATCCTATGGAATTCCGGGATCTGTAGTTTAGGGAGAGGTGTTCAGAATTCTCAGCCAGAGAGCTCTTTGGCCTCAGTAAACTACAAACCCCAGAATTCCACAGGACGTTGAAAGTGGAATAACGGCACTATAACAATGTAGTGCAGAAATGGGCTCAGTTAGCATACCCAAGGGCATTCCTTGGCTGTGAGCAACAGTTCCAAAACTCCCAGAGCAGACTTGATTGACATTTCTGCCCCTGTGGATCTCTGGACTTTGGTGTGTACCTTGGATTACTCTCTCTGGTGACTCCTGGACTGGCATTGGGCTGTGTTAAATATTTTTTTTTGCATTAGACCCAGGACTGCCTTGACCACATTTCTGTTTTCTCTGACACTCTGTGTGTGACCTTGGACTGGCTTGGTTTGACCACTGCCTTTTACCATTGACTATAAGCACACTCCTCTGGGCACCTGCCAGATTTACGGAGGACAGCAGGTCAGGAAGAAAGGTACAAATTGTGTGCTGTGTTGCCTTCTCATGGACCCCTTGCCCCAGAAAAGGAACAAATGAACACCCATGATTTGAAAGCACTGCGTCCCTCGACATGAGAGATGTGACATATGATGACACATGGCACAGAAGTAGGTCCAGCTGATGAAAAATTTATTTTCCATGCATTTTTCATGCAAATGATTACAAAAGAGGAGATGTGGGTTCTTAGGAGAGGCTTGAATGACAGTCAGTAGGCAACAGGTGGCAAGTTACTCTGTCTTGTTTGGCTTAAAGGAAATCTGGATTTATCTAGCATCGGTCTTGGCCCCTGTTTTCAGGGTTATGGATCCGGCCTCAGACTTACAGAATCATGAAGAAAATCCTATCTGCACATTTCCAGAGTGCCTTTCTCTTGCACATTCAAGGAGGCATGCATGCACCTTTTTATATATAAACATTCTCTGAGATAGTAAAAAAAATCAAAAGATATACAAAGGAAAGAAAAACACAAGACAAGAAAATAAGAGAGAGGAAAAGTATTAAAGATAATAAAGTATAATGAAAAAATAATTTACATTTGACTTCCAACTTTCCTGTTGATAATTACACATGACTATGTAAAGTTCTTCACTGTAAATATCATGCATATGCGTCTATTACTTCTTCTTCCCAGATATATTAATTATCAAGACCTACACTTAACATATATTATTCTCTTTTCTTGCAAAAAGCCAGTTAAAGGTTCTTGGTCTTTCAAAAAAGTCACCAGTGATTTTTCTTTAATCAATGTTGTTAATTTGTTCATTTCAGTTAAAATCTGTCAATTTCAACAGCTACCCTCACTGATTGGAATTGGTGTGTTTTCCCATTTCTGTGCGTACCGTAGTCTTGCTGCGGTGGCCGTATGTCGTAATATTTTTCCATACTTGTCCTCCTGGTCATCCACCAATCCCAGCAAATATAATTCAGATTTCAAATCAACATCAACTCTTGGACTTCAGGGGAGTTTAAAATGAATGGCATCACCTCTTTTCCTGCCTGCAGCTTCAGCTTGCCTTCTTCGCCTTGGTGCTGCTCATGCTTTCTGGTGATGTATGAATCTTGTAAGGCCCTGCTTTGGGGGTCCCCAATGTCAGTATGGTTTGGATGGGCACCATACCTAATTGGCAACACATTTTATTGGCTCTGATATCAAAGCCTGGGAGGTGACAGAGAGGCCAAATTGAGCGAGGGAAAGAATTTGATTGTAAATGTGAGAAGGACAGGTCAACTCCAAACTTCCTCCAGGTAAGACGGAGTCATTTGTCAGGCAAATACACACCATTCCTGTGGATAATAGGCTTAAATAGAAGCTGGACTTTTCCAGGGAATCCAACTGTGAGGAGCCCACCAGGACACTGATTGACAGATATCCATCCTTGTACACCTGGATTCTTTCCTCTGTCCTCACAGCACCCACAATAGACAGCTATTACAACACCCATCATGTCTTTGTCAATCAAGCATTAAGCCCATCAACAGGCGAAAGACCCATTGTCCACAACAGGTTCCCTTTGTCTTGCATCTGGAACCTTCACAGCCACAAGCCATTTTCAGGGTACAAATACCCCTGGTTTGAGGAGGCCCAGGGAAGTCTCTTGAAGGTCTACCCGTCACTCTGTCCGTCTGGCTCCTGAATGAGAACTGCCCTTAGGTCCCACCTAAGCCAAAACACATTTCTGCTCTTCACTCCTCTTCTGGACTGGTAATTATAAATCCTCCCAAACCCCTCAGCCTCTCTATAATTTTTCCTCCCTTTCTCTTTCAGCTAGCTCTTGTGTGAATGTGTGATTGTGTGTATCTTGTGTGCATGCACAAGTGAATTCCCCTCAATAAAATCATTTATTAGACAATTCTGCTTGGTTTTTGGCTTGGCCTGGCCCTGTAAACATTGGGTAAAAAGATCTCCCTAGGTTACCCTGCCTCTCGTAGAGCTACAGTTTGTGCTCTGGCTAATTCTCATTCCCCATTATTTGAGGTGTCCCCCATGGGACCCCAGAAATCAGGGTAAGAATCTATCCCCTGCATGTAAAACAAAACATTCTTTTGACTCTCAACCAGTGCCTTGCAGTTAGTATCAGTAAAGATAGGTGAAAAGATCTCCTAGTCAACCCCTCTTGCAGGCCTCCTTTTGAGCTGTAATTCCCCACTTTCTTAAGGAGATGCTGGCACTGCTGGTGGACTTCAAGGTTCCCCACTTTTCTGGGGTAACAGTGGAGTCTTGGGGTAGATCACAAGGTGCTCCACCCAAAAAGGAACATAGGTTTGCATAAACCCTACTGATGCACAAATATGTTTCTAACAGGATCTCAGCTTCTGAATGGAAATTGGAATGCAAGTAATGCTAATGTAAAGCCACTTGTTTGCATTTCTATAGATAAAAATGTGCTTTTTTGTTTGACTTACATCTTTTTCATCATCCTCACCCACTACTTTCAAAGTAACAGACTTGCTGGAATCCTGTCAGTGTCTTCCATGGGCTGCTTTCCCCTACAGAGGTGGATGGACATTTTTGTCTGATGTGCAATGCGTATTTTTAGTTCCAGTTTGCAGAAGCAGAGCGGCGCACACACTGCCATTGCACATCTTGTGCGCAAGTATGTGTTGCTTGTTGTGTACTGTGCTTGCAGGTGCACACTGCACATTGTGTATTTGGGTGCACATCCTGTCATGCAGCCTCACAGTTCTCTCACAAGAAGATGTTGCCCAATCATCACGTTACCTGTTGAGTGTAAATTTGAACTCCTTCGTCTTGGCCACTGATTTCCACAGATGCTCATGTAAAGAGTTTGGTAAATACTGAGTAGGCTGGACCTGCCCGGTCAGATATTCTATTGAGAGAAGATGGCTGGGGATCATGAGAATTGTGCTGCACCTTTGAAATGGGGAACATCTGGTACCAGAAGATTCCGTGGAAGGCCTGGAAACCAGCAGCTAGGAAGCTGGGTATGCTTAGCCTGGAGAAGAGAAAGTGAAGAGCGATACTGTTACCCTGTTCTTTGGGGGTCCCGGGAGGGGCACCCAAATAACCAAATAAAAACACAAGATGGGGAAATTAACTCGAGCACTCTCTAAGCTAGCGAGAGGCAGGGTAACTTAGCAGGGATCTTGCAACCCTATGTCTACGGGGTCAGGTCAGAAAAGCGGTCAGACAAGTTTTAAAATAGTAAAATTGATATCTTTATTAAGAGACAAAGACAAATAAGACAACGCAAGCACGCAGCTAACTGGGAATTGGAAATGAGAGTTTCAGGGGAAATGGGTGATACGACACCTTATCTCGTAGTCCTGGAGAAAAGCGGAGGATTGCAGGGAAGAAAGCTCAGCGCGGTTCGCTGAGGAGAGCTCGTCAGACCGAACGGCAGCAAGACAGGATGGAAGTCCAGAGCGATCCGAGGTGGGCTCAGAATCGGAGACTTTTTATAGGGTGAATTGTGCCTACAGGTCATGCCATACTTGGTGACAACAATACGAGTTTGGAGCAGGACAAAGCTTTGGGAAAGGTCAAGTTTTACATGATCAGCTTAGTGCAGATTTAACAATAGAGTGGCCAGTATGCAAATAGCTTAGCATTGCGAGAGTGCCAGCTCGAGGCCGAGCATCTTTGTGTAAAGTCGCACTTAAGCAAGGTGTGTCTGCAAAAGGAGGTCCCTGAAGCAACGGAGTGGCGTTAATCTGCCTGCCTAAGTGGGGATTGGAATGTCCAACCATTAACCGGCCGCGCCTGTTTACGTGCTTGTCCGGTGGCCTTGCAAACACATGGAGCAATGTGGCAGAGAAAGGTTGAGTGAAGGCCAAATAAGTTTGATATCAAAAGGAGATATTTAGTGCTATCACCAGCTATGTCTGAACCATAGTAACAATATGATAACTGAGTTTAAATATTTGAAGGTCTCATGTCCCATCCTAAGACCCAGACAGAACCTTTCCTAACAGCCACAACCCAGAGACATGAGAGGAACAAAATATACTGTAACCATTGTAGGTGGAAAAGGGAGACCCCAGGGGTCCCAGTGTGTAATAAGGACTGGTCAATCAGGCCAATAGCTGGGTAAGATTCTGAGCTTATATAAAGAAAGACTAGAACAGGAGGAGGCTGTTGTGGCCAACCGATCCTATCGGTGGATGCAGCCCAGTTTATTCTTGGAGTCCTTGGTTGTGTTCTGCCTTGGCCTCATCTACAGATTTTGTCATCAGACTCTCTTTGGATTTACTGCGAACTCGAATTGCAAAACAACTAAGGATGGGATGAATCCACAATTTTCCAAATCCGAATCCAGATCTGAATCCCTGGAAGATTCTGGGGATCCACGAATCTTGAATCTTTTGAATCCTTTTTTTAAAAAAAGGGTTTAAAAAGCAAGGGAAAGAAAGCACTTCTACTGAAAAGTGTTTTTGAAGCAGAATTTGACATCTTTGTCTAAATGAAAAACAAATTTAATAGTAGTTTTCAGTTCAGGAAACATGCCCATTGTTACCCACCTAACCCACCTAAAAACTATGTCCTCAGGGTCCTAATTATTTTATATCAAACATAGTGAGCCATATAAAGATCTACTGGAAGGACACGTAGGCAGTGGAGCTATGGAGATAGATCAAAAGAGTAGCCTGTTTTCTGTCACGCATCCTAGGTGAATCTTGCAAATGGTTCACAGGCCATTGGAATGGGTTTTCAGTGACAACAACACCAACAGGAGACAAGAGGTCTCTGGGATCAAATTAACATGTCAAACAGCCAGGAACGTGACACTTTGAAGGCATGCATCCCCAGATGAGAAACTTGTCTTGCAGGAAACTACAAGGATACCTGGCTGTATTTTCTTTGAACTACAAAGCTGAGATCCATCTTCATAAAAATGCAGCCATCTGATCCCCAGGACATGTTTTTGCTCTGCTCAGCGCTATAACTAGGACTCCTTTTTCTCTTCCATTTTGGAGTTCTTCCAGACTTGCAAACAATGCCTCTGCCAGTGGAAAGCTCCCCTCAGCCCCTTGCCCTGCGGCTGAGTTGGGCCCTTTGCTTGTCTTTTCCCAGCTGAAGACTTCTGGATTGGTACAGTATTACCCCAAGATCCTTATGTCTCTCTCTCTCTTAATTTTCATCTCTTTCTAAATTTCTATAGTCTTGTATGCTTGTGGGAGTGAGTGCAGCTGAGTGACTGTATGGATTTTAACATCTATGCCAATAAAATACTTAAATTTGAACAGTTTGTGTGATTTCTGACCGGCCCTGACCCTGTAAACATTGGGTTAAAGATCCTTAATTACCCTGCCCTCTTTGCATTGCTAAAGCGGTGTTCATAGCTAATTTTCCCCACAAGTGATAATTTTGACAGGCATTGGGAATCCCGCTAAGAGGCCCCCAGTGAGCAGGGTAACACCATACTTCTTATTGAGAAGATACAAATGCAAGTGGCATGTTCATCTGTTGCATGAAGTACATAATTCTCAAGTCAAAAGAACAGAGGTTATTACCTTGCAGAGGGAGGCAGCCTGAGCGGGCACAGGCAGCCTCCCATGTGCAGCTTAATGCTGTGATTTTGGTTTGCCCAGGGGCCCGCTGGCTAATCAGGCCTTTGGCAAGCCCCAGAGGCACAAATTTTTAAAAACTCCACCACCTCCTCCTTCCCTGGGCAGGATCAGGCCACCACCTCCTCTTTCCCTGGGCAGGATCAGGCCAGCAGCGGGCAGAAGAAGAGCAGGGAGTGTGGTCACCTTTTCCCGCCCGCCCCAGGTAGGATTTGAAAGATTTGGTTCACCTATTTTGGCGGGGGGATTTGGATCCTCAAACCTCGAATCCTTGCCCAGGATTTGTAGATTCAAGGATTTGGTTGGCCCATCCTTAAAAGCAACTAAAACAAACTTTGCTTGCTGTTGCCTGATAACAGGATAATTATGTTGGAAAGGGATTGCCATGACATTTTCCCCAATTAAAATACTTTTGGTGAGCATGTGGGGAAAGCACCTGGGGAATGACTTGGCAAGTCATGATGTAATCCCCAAGGGACAGTAAAGCTGAGCCATGGTGACATGAAATCCTGGCAAGGGATTGCATCTGCCATGGTTCCTAGCTGATGAGCTATCAGTCAATGTGTATATAAGAGGAGAGTTCAGACAGGTATTTCTCTCGGCCTCCCTAACTCTTGCTGACACTGAAACTCTGTCTGAGCAAACCTCTGCCTGATGGGATGATGGGATGCTGAACCTTTGACCGAAGATCTGCAAATCCTGCCTGTACTGATGTATATATTGGAACTTGAAGAATAAAAGCCTCCAGGTATTTTTGGATGACAACACTGTGTGCTAGTGTTCCTAAGCGGTGGGTAGTTTGGGGTCAGAGCTAATGCTGTGTGTTCACACTCTGCTGCTGCTCATGCTTGTAGCTGTATTTTGATACCCTGCTGTGTGCTTTTTTGCTTGCCTCTGAGCCACGTTTTTGTTCAGAGCGCAGCGGTTCCAGGGAGGATTTTGTGCTAGGTGCTTAAATCCATCGCTTGTCAAATTAGGCAGCTGTAAGCCTTGGCTGGCAAAGGACAGAAGAGATGTCATTTGGAGGATAGAACAAGCCTATTTTCTGCTTCTCCAGACACTAGGAGATGGAGTAATGGCTTCAGACTACAGTACAGGAGAAGAGGTTCCAGGTAAACCTTAGGAAGAACCTCCTTTTGGGAAGAGCAGTTTGACAGTGGACTCTGCTGCTGCCTCCATGGAGTGTGGTGGAGTCTCCTCCTTCTTTGGAGGCATTTAAGGAGAAGCTGGACGGGCATCTGTCACAGGGAGGGCTTTGATGGGGTCTTCCTGAATGGCAGAAGGACCCTTGTTGTCCACTCCAGCCCTTGGATTCTTTGATTCTCTCACTGATTTCACCAGCAGACATCATTTGAAGCTGGTAGGGTTTTCTTACTTAATCTTATTCTTAAAAAAAAAAAAAGACTAAACATTCTCATTCTGTTCTACACCTGTTCTGTTGCGAACAGAGCTCTGTTTAGCATGGAATGTGGCTTTGTACATAATAAGCAGTGTTTCTGGGAAGCCTTGGGGGACAACTCCCCCCATAAAGCATACCGGTACTGATAGGAACAAACTAATTAAAATCAATGAAGTCATGAATGAAGTTGGGAATTTGCTAACAGAAAGGGAAAACTTAATTAAATTTATGTTTTTTCCAACTCCAGTTAGATATTCAGGATTAACTTTTCTTCAGATTTAATCCACTAAGTTTTTAATTAATTAATTGAGCCAAAGTGCTAAAGAGCTGCACATTTTCTATCACCCAATAGGTTCTTTACCCAAACTCTGGTTCACTTGGAGTTTTGCAAACGCATTTGTAGTTGTTGTTGTTATTATTTTTTAAAAGTTTGTCAGGGTTGGGGAATCACAGCACTCAGGGCTTATTAATCCAGAGTAGTACCAGTGGAATGAATTGAGTCAAGGGATTTCTGAGGTTAGTCTCCTTCACATTTTGCAAATATAGCTCTTGGGCACTATTTTAGCTGCCATGGCTACATCTCATGGAATCCTGGTGTTACCCTGTTTACTGGGGGTCCCGGGAGGGACACCTAAATAACCTTACAATACACAAGATGGGGAAATTCGTCAAGAGCACTGGTTGGCACTATGAGGGGCAGGGTAATGCAGCAGGATCTTGTAGCCCAATGTTTACGGGGTCAGGCCAAGTCAAGGAGCAAACCGTGTTGGAAATAAATGAATTCTTGGCTGCATCAATAGGAGTATGGTGTCTAGATCGAGGGAGGTACTGGTACCACTCTACTCTGCTTTGGTTAGACCCCATCTTGAATACTGTGTCCAGTTCTGGGCACCCCAATTCAAGAAGGATATTGACAAGCTGGAGCAAGTCCAGAGGAGGGCGACCAAAAGGGTGAGGGGCCTGGAAGCCATGAAGCCCTAGGAGGATAGACTTAGAGAGCTGGGCATGTTTAGTCTGCAGAAGAGAAGGTTAAGAGGGGACATGAGAGCCATGTTTAAATATTTGAAGGGATGCCATGTAGAGAAAGGAGAGGGCTTGTTTTCTGCTGCTCCAGAGACCAGGACAAGGAGCAATGGATTCAAGCTGCAGGAAAGGAGATTCCACCTGAACCTCAGGAAGAACTTCCTGACGGTCAAGGCTGTCTGGCAGTGGAATCTGCTGCCTCCATGGAGTGTGATGGAGTCTCCTTCTTTGGAGGTTTTTAAGCGGAGGCTTGATGGCCATCTGTTGGGAGTGCTTTGAGGGTGTTCCTGCGTGGCAGGGGGTTGGACTGGATGGCCTGTGTGGTCTCTTCCAACTCTACATTTCTATGATTCTATGATTCTATGATAATGATCTTTATTAAATACAGGCACACCATGTAAGCAACATATGCACACAGATAACTAAGGAAATAAAGGATTGAGTATGATAGCGGGATTTTCAGAGGGATAGTTGATTTGGGTGATACAAAACATGTTCCTGAAGCCCGGAAAGAAGATAGAGAGCGATGCTGGGGTTCAATGTATCTCAGCACGTGGAGCTGAGGGGAAGCTCGCCAAGCAAAGTAGCAGCAAGGCGGTCTGGAACTCAGGAGTGATCCGAGGATGGTCTCGGAATCAGGGGTTTTTATAGGGAGAAATGTAACTGCAGGCTATTCCATACTTGGGGAAAACAATGCAATTTAGGAGCAGGACAAAGCTTTGGAAAGGTCAGAATTTAGCATGATTGAGTTAAGTCCGAATTGACAAAGAGGTAGACAGTATGCAAATACAGAGTGCTTGGCAGTTGAGTATTTAGCTTGCCAGGTTGCCTGCTCGGGGAAGGGAGTCCTTTGTAAACAGCGTGCATACATAATGAGGGTGTTTGCAGAGAGGTCTCCTAAAGCAAGGATCTGGCTATTTCCGGCCTGCCTGGGTGGACAATGGAATGTCCAGCGATTAATGGCCGAGCCTAGTCTGTGCTTGTCCGGAAGCCTCTCAAACATGTGGAGAGGGGTGGTGGAAGAGAGTCAAATTATTGATATCAAAAAGATATCTACAGGTGTCTCCAAGGAGGCCTAAACTGCAGTAACAATCCCCCCCGAAAATAGGCGATATGGGGACAATATCGGTCATTTTCCAATTAAACATTTTAAAGCAATTTTAGTGTTGAATAGGGTCTTACAGGTTCAGAGGTCGTACCACTCCTAGGACCAAGGGACTTTTGCAATGAGCACAAGGGATTCCTACCTTATAAAAACATTCCTAACTAAAAACCTAAACACATTCACACAACAACAAACAATAGCAATGAATGGTAACCAATGAAAGAACCTTCCCACCAATGGAGAAAGGCAACATAGCAATGCAATATGAAATAATCAATGAAATACCGTAAATCCAATGCAGGGTTTGGCAATGAAGGCAATCCAAGGAGCAATCAGTTCAATGTGGATAATGGAATGAGAGTTCGTAGTCCGGGGAGGTGAGGTGCAAGCAAAAGTCTCTGCACCCCCCCCTGGGAACAGGAAAAGTCTTGTAGCTGGAGCAAATGAGCAACGCGAGTCCATCCAGAAAGCGGAGCTGGAACAGCAACAAATGTCCAAGTCTGTAGTCAAGTTAGCCAGGGATCGCTAACTCCTTGCAGGAAGCTGCTTGCAAAGTGTCAGCAAGAGGAATAGTCCAAAAGGCAAATGCAGAAGTTCTTGAAGCCAAAGAGTTCGGCGAACACTCCTTTAAAGTCGCTGGGGAGTGGCTGGATCACTCCTTCTGGGGTCCCACAGCGGCATCAGAGGACTCGGGTTGTCTCTGGCTCCTGACTGGAGTGGTGGTGTTACGGCTTTCACCCCCCCCATGGTGCCCGGGGGTGATGGTCTGGTCTGGGAGTCGACCTGGTTCTCTGGAGCTGTTGACCTGTAGCTTATTGGTATAAGACTGACATTGTTAGCAACCAATGTATATGATTAATGCAAATTACCGGCTCAAAGCCTACTGGGAGCTGGGTTCGAATTCTGAAATCAGTGGTGTGAGAAGGATGGGAGCAAGCTGTTTACAGCAGAAGTGCCAAGGCAGAGCTTCTAACCATGGGAGGGTGCAAGGGTGACTGCAACAGACCTTGGTCACTTTATGGTGTTAGCTGATCTGACCAGACACCAGGAGATGTCGGCTCTCTGGGCACGTTGTACCTCTGGGCTAGATTGGGCCTGCAAAGCTCCGGGATCAGATGGACAACACGAGGCCAGGCCTGCGAACTGTGCTTCCTCCAATATTTCACTAAGGAGCTTGTTTAATACAATCACACATAAGTTGCCCTTGCTGAAGCCCCGTTTGCGATGGTAGTGGTACACATGTGCTCAGACTGAACTAGGTTAGACTCCAGTTTTATTATTTTGCCCTCTGCCTGGCGGTGGGGGTTCCCAAACTGGTGAAAAAGAGAGAATTAGCCAAATCCAGAGACAAGCGAGTGTTACGCTTGCCCGTTGCCAGAGCGGACGCTGACTCTCTCGGTGATTGGTTATGATGGTTGGGCATACATATGCAAATGCTCTATCAGCATATGCAAACTAGACACAATGCACCAGGGCCGGGCGTCTAGTCAGTTGTGTGGGTCCAACTCCCTTCTGCCATGTAGGAAGACAACATTTAAGTACTCCTGATGGATGGCCATCCAGCCTCTATTCAAAACTTCCAAAGAAGGAGACTCCATCACACTCCATTGAGTCAGCAGAGGATTCCATTGTCAAACTGCTCTTACCATCAGGAAGTTCCTCCTAATGTTTAGAAGGAAGCTCATTTCCTGGAGATTGAAGCCATTGCTCCATGTCCTAGTCTCTGGAGCAGCAGAAAACAAGCTTGCCCCGTCTTCCATGTGACATTGTTTGAAATTTTTAAACATAGCTGTCATGTCTCCTGTTAACCTTCTCTTCTCCAGGCTAAACATAAGCAGCTCCCTCAGTCACTCCTCATAAGGCTTCATGGTTTCCAAGGCTTTCTTCCCCATGATCCGCAGTGGTACAACAAAGCATCTCCCCCAGAAATAAATAATAAACAATTCTTCTTCCTCAGTACATCTCAACTTTAAAGCTTCAGACTTCAGAACTCATTTTCAGAGTCTTAGATTCTAAGTGCACATTCCTGGAATTTGAATCTAAGTGCAAAATCCATGGGCAAGATTTTGAAACTTTCATTCTGGTAAAGCTTTTATTGTAGTAGCATAACATAAATGGTATGGGAACACCAATTTAAAATTAACAGAGTTGTTAAAAGCATCCTGCCACCAAGGTAACAGCAATCAAATCAGAATTTTTTTTAAAGCATATTAACTATTAACCAAATGCATCAATTCTTTGCCATTCAATTTGCCTTCTGCAATGTGACTACAACAATTTCTGCACTAGCCTTTTTATAGCACTATTATTCCACTTTCAACATCCTATGGAATCCTGAGGTTTGCACTTTAAACTGCAAACCCCAGGATTCCATAGGATGTTGAAAGTGGAATAATAGCAAACCTCAGGATTCCATAGGAAGTTGAAAGTGGAATAATAGCACTATAACAGTCTAGTGTGGAAATGGCCTTAGTGTGAACTTTACAAATGTATTCAAGATGTCAGACCTATCAAGGGGTTCCCTAAACTGCAAACCCCAGGATTCTGTAGGATGTTGAAAGTGGAATAACAGCACTATAACAGGCTGGTGCGGAAATGGCCTATCTCTCTCACAAAGTCCAAATGGAGAAATTATCTGGTCTGATCAGAGAAAAGTTGTTGGAGACATTTTAAAAGACTGGAAGTCCCTTATAGACTCTTGGTGGAAAAAAGAAAATAATTTGGTGACTTTTGGTTTTGACAGTAAGATTTGATTGTCAGAAGAAGTGAATGATGTTTTAGGGAGAGAGAGAGAGAGAGGGAGAATTTGATTATATTATAAGTATGTGTTACTGCCAAAAAGAAAGTTGGAAGCCACTTTTTTTTTCTTTAAGTTATCCTGTTACTCCAGTTATGTTATGTCTGGTGAGAGCACTAGATATCATTTTGATATCAAACAATTAGGCCTATACTTGACCTTTCTCTGCCACCCTACTCCGTGTGTTTGCAGAGGTCCTCCAGACAAGCACGTATTGGGCGCGGCCGTTAATGGTTGTACATTCCAAAACCCCATTCAGGCAGGCAATTTAAGCCTCTCCGTCGCTTTAGGGAAAAACCTCCCTGCAAACCGGCTTTGCTCGGCGTGTATCTACACAAAGCCGCACGGCCAAGAGCTGAGCCATTCCTTTATGTCGGGCCATCAGCATACTGGCCATACTATTGTCGTCCAGCATTAAGCTCATTATGCAAACTTGACCTTTTCCAGCTCCTTTGTCCCGCTCTAAAATCCCTTTGTTCTCACCAAGCATGGCATAGCCTGTAGACACGATCCGCCCTATAAAAGGTCCCCACTTTCGGGACTGCCTCGGACTACTTTGGACTTCCATCCTGCTTTGCTGCCGGCTGTCTAAGGAAACTCCCCTCAGCGAACTCCATTGAGCTTTCTCTCCCGGAACCCCTTTTCTCTCTCCCAGGACTACGAGACCAGGTGTCGTATTGCCTGCTCCCTTGAAACTCTCCATTTCTATTTCTAAGTTAGCTAGCATTTGCCGTGTCTTTCTTGTTGCTTGTTCTTAATAAAAATATTATTTGTTGCTTTAAAACCTTGTCTAGCCGCTCTCTGACCCGACACTGTAGACATTGGGTTAAAGATCCTAGCTGAAGTTACCCTGCCCCTCGTTAGCTTAAGAGAGTGCTCGAGCTTAATTTCCCCCAACTTGTGCTTTTATTTGGTAATTTGGGCGCCCCTTCTGGGACCCCCAACATACAGGGTAACAATCCTATGTTTCTTCTTTTTTGCTTTCTAATTTGTTTTCTTTCCCCCCAAAATGTCTGTACCTTTTATTGTCTTCTGAAAAACTCTTTAATAAAAACTCTAAAAAAAGGAAAAGAAAGGCAGTTTGAGAGTAACTAGTTCAAAACCAGTCAGGGGGTAATCAAAGAGAATAATCCAAGGAACAGGCTGAAGTCCAAGTAGTTATTGAGCAAGGAACATCAGAAGATGGAACGGCAACATTTTGGAGGAGATGTTGGAACAAAAGAAAGATCTTGGCTCTGCCAATTTATCACTGTGGTTGCAGTTGTTTTTTTAATTTGCTACCAAGCCAGCTTCAACTTATGATAGCCCTATGAATGAGGGTCTCCGTAATTAACTGTCATGCTCAGGATAACCACCCAGGTCTTGCAAGCTCCTTGCATCTGTGGCTTACTTGATGAAGTCAATTCACCTACAGTTCGGAGAGCAGTTTCAGCACGTATAACCCCATCTCCTCTTGCAGCATCCCTGCTGCTGCTGCTGTTGGTGTCCAGCATCAGGGCTTCGCAGACCCCCTGTGAGAGCTCAGTGGACCTCCAGAGGTCCCCAGACTCCAGGTTAAGAACTGTTGGTGTAGAGTGAAAGGGCCAACAGCCCAATGCTCAAACCACTGGCTCTCATAGAATCATAGAATCAGAGAGATGGAAGAGACCCCAGGGGCCATCAAGTCCAATCCCCTGCTATGCAGGAATACCATCAAAACATTCCCAACAGATGGCCCTCCAGCCTCTGCTTAAAAACCTCCAAAGAAGGAGACTCTACCACACTCTGAGGCAGCAGATTCCACTGCCGGATGGCTCCGACCTTCAGGAAGTTCTTCCTGAGGTTCAAGTGGGATCTCCTTTCCTGCAGCTTGAATCCATTGCTCCTTGTCCTAGTCTCTGGAGCAGTAGAAGTTACCCTGTTTGTTGGGGGTCCCGGGAGGGGCACCCAGATAACCAAATAAAACATAAGCTGGGGGAATTGAAACTCGAGCACTCTCTTAAGCCAAACGAGAGGCAGGGTAACAGCAGCTAGGATCTTTCGCCCAATGTCTACAGCGTCAGGTCAGAGAGCAGTTAGACAAGTTTTAGAGCAACAAAGAATGATCTTTATTAATGAAGACAAGCAATCAGAAAGACAAGACAAATCCTAACTAACTTAGAAATAGAAATGGGGAGTTGCAAAAGGGCAGGCAATATGTCACCTGGTCTCGTACTCCTGGAGAGAAGCGGGGTTCCGAGAGAGAAAGCTCAGCATGGCTGAGGGGAGTTCCCTTAGACGACCAGCAGTAAGGCGGGATGGAAGTCCAAAGTAGTCCAGGAGTCCGAAGACCATTTGGAAATGAGGGGTTTTTATAGGGGAGTTTGTGCCTACCGGCTTTAGCATGCCACGTGAGAACAAAGGAAATTTGGAGCTGGACAAAGGATTTGGAAAAGGTTAAGTTTGCATGATGAGCTTAACGCTCAACGATAATAGTTTAGGCAGTATGTAAATGTCCTGTCTAAAGGACTAGTCCAGCTGAGAGCCATGCAGCTATTGTAAAGTTTGCAGATGGAAGTTCCCTGAAGCTGTGAGCGAGGCTTGAGTTGCTGGCCTCAATAGGGTCTGGAATGTAAAACCATTAGCGGCCGCACTCTGTCCGTGCTTGTCCGGAGAACCTCGCAAACACGTGGAGTGGGGTGGTTGGAAAAGGTCAAGCAAAGGCCGAATTGTTTGACATCAAAATGATATCTGGGGTCCTCACCAACCGTGCCACAGCTGGAGTAACATAGAGAACGAGCCTGTTCCCTCCTCAACATGACATCCCTTCAAATATTTAAATATATATATATATATATATGGATTTTAAATTGCAATTATCTTTGCAATATGCAATTCTAGTTGGCCCCATAGAACCCAGAGAGAAGTACACAGTCACAGTGGTGTAGCGTTGCAGTTGCCAGTGAGGATGACTGGTTTTAATATCTTAATAAGCTTGCTTAGGAGTAAACCCCATTATACATAGTGGGGCTCATTTCTGAGTAAGCATGCATAGGATTGTAATGTTAAGATTTCTTTCTTTTTTTTTTTTTTTTAGGGCTTTACAAAGTGGCACAAGAGCTTCCATTTGCAAATGAGAAGGATTTTAGAAATGGGAGAAGTGCTCATTTAAAAACCAAACCAAACCAAACCCCGTTGCACGAGTGAGTGAAGACGGATGTCCTTCAGATTATTATTTAAAATTTCCTTCCTTTGATTTCTGTTTGGCTTTATTTTAGACAGCAGCTTCCCCAAATCGGTTAACTAGGTATAGCAATCAAATTAAAATGCAATAAAGCAGCAATTAAAATGATGTTAAAAACCCATCAGTCAAAAGAATGAAGAACAACGGAAACATAGGTCCATAGGTGCTAGAAACGAGGAGGTGGAATCCCAGCTCAATAGTCATTCATCTCCAGGATTTGGGGTGAAAAATGAGGCTTTTTCACCACTTGCTTTCTTAAAAACCCACAGTGAACCAATCCTACACCCATCCCATGGAAGGAGATTTTGTGAGGTGTTACTGCGGCCCAGGCCTACCCGGAGATAGCACTTGATATCGTTTTGATATCAAACCATTCGACTTTCCTCTGCCACCCCACTTCATGTGTTTGCGAGACCTCCGGACAAGCACGTAAACAGGCGCGGCCGATAATTGCTGGACATTCCATTCTCCACCCAGGCAGGCCAGACAGAGCCTGTTCGTCGCTTCAGGGGCCTCTCCGACAAACATCTCATTGCTTATGCGCGATGCTAACAAAGGCTCCCGGCCCCGAGCAGGCAACCTAACAAAACTGTACTAAGCGCTCCGCATTTGCATACTGGATACACTATTGTTAATTTGGCTTTAAGTCAATCATGCTAAACTCTGACCTTTCCAAGGCTTTGTCCCGTTCCTAAATCGCATTGTTCTCACCAAGTAAGGCATGGCCTGCAGTCACAATTCACCCTATAAGACCCCCCGATTCCGAGACCCTCCTCGGATCGCTCCTGAGTTCCAGACTGCCTTGCTGCCGCTTTGCTCGGCGAGCTCTCCTCAGCGATCCACGCTGAGCTTCTTCCCTGCACCCCAACGTCACTCTCAAACTACAGGACTACGAGACAGGTGTCGTATCACCCATTTCCCTCTGAAAATCCCATTTTCAAATCAATCTCTGATTCCCTTAGTTATCTGTGTGCCTGTGGAGTCTTTAATGTCTGTCAACATTTAATAAAACATCATTTTATTACTTTAAACCGTCTGACTGCTTGACTGACCTGACCCCGTAGACACTGGGTTGCAAGATCCTGCTACGTTACCCTGCCACTTGCTAGCTTTAGCGAGTGCTCCAGCTAATTTTCCCTAAAGGTTGTGTTTGTGGTTTGGTTATTTGGGCGCCACTCCCGGGACCCCCAGAGAACAGAGTAATGGGGGATATTACCACAAGACCGGCCAGCATGGAAAAGAGGAAAAGAACTCCTGCAACTTCTTGTCAGGATGTGTAACTCCTGTCATTAAGGCACTTGATGGAGATCTATTAGAATAGGTTGGGTAGCCAGCGTAGGGAATGCTGGCATTAGAGCGCTACAAAGTATTGAGCACCAATTGTTGATTGCAACAGTGGTTCTATTTCAGTGGTTCTCAACCTTCCTAATTCCATGACCCTTTAATACAGTTCCTCATGTTGTGGTGACCCCCAACCATAAAATTATTTATTTATTGTTTACAATCCCTCCCCCCTGGCAAAGGCCGGGGGGGGGAGGAATCCCAGTGCCTTTGTCTTTTGCGCCGGGTGCAGCTCGCCTCCCGGAAAAGCACCGCCTTGCTGACCCTTCCACAGTGCCCCCTCTGTGGCAAGTGGGGCAGGGGCCATGGCGAGGAGGGGGCCTTCCCCCCGTGCTGCCGCCCCCTCCCCAAACTGGCCTGTCAGACGGGAGCTTCTCCCGGTAGCAGAGAAGGGGAGCGATTTCAGTCCCTTCTGAACAGGGGGCAGGAGGACGCGAGTGCGTGGCTCATGCTTGCGCACCACCACTCCTGCTGTGGCAATGCTGTGGCCACATGCGCTCCCGCCATAGGGGGCAGGAGAATGCGAGCGCGTGGCTCGCGCTTGTGCACCACCACCGAGGAGGGAATGGAGCCTAAGACCATCGGAAATATGTATTTTCTGATGGTCTTAGGCGACCCCTGTGAAAGGCTCATTCGACCCCCAAAGGGGTCGCGACCCACAGGTTGAGAACCACTGTTCTATTTGAAACTTGCTTGTGTATTCCAATATATCAAATGGTTAATTGCTTTATTGCTCATTGCCACAATGTATCTGGTGGAGGGGGGAAGATCAGAGCGGGGAAAAATGAAAATACCAAAAGGTGTTGTGAGAACTTGAAGTGTTCAGGGATAGGGGGCAGGAAGAATGTCCCACCCTCAAGAACGTCCAGCCTCAAGGATGAAAAATGAGTAAACAACTGTGAGTCTGGGAAATTTCTTACGATGTGGGATGATGTTAAATTTAGGAACCTCTCCAATCACAGTATTGCCCACCTGTATCTGTATGTGAAGGTATAAAACCTTTGAATGCCACGTCTGCTTCAGTCTCAGGAACTTCGGAAAAAGGGAAGAAATAGTACCCCTCTATTTTGCCTTGGTCAGACCTCACTTGGAATTCTTTATGGCTGGAAGGGGTCTAGAGAAGGGTGACCAAAATGATCAAAAACCTGGAAACCATGAAACCCAATGAGCCCTATGAGGACCAGCTTAGGGAGATGAGTAGATAAGCACATGAATGATGAAGGGAACTATTGAACTGTAGTGGGATGCTAGCTGGGAACCAGAAAGGAGGTTTGATAAGCTGGCCAAGAGAGCATTTACGAAGCTGGGGTATTAACTGATGTTAGAACATGTGTAGTGTGCTGGGAAACCACTGTCTCTGTTCAATCGACTGTCTAGGGCAGAGCTTTCCAAACTTTTCATGCTGGTGACACGCTTTTTGGACATGCATCATTTCGGGACACAGTAATTCAGTTTTACTAGCAAACTGGAGGTTAAACTAACCCCTTATAAGAGATATGGGCACATATATAAATTGTAATAACAAAATGTATGGGGACACAACATATCTCACGGAAATCTTTCATTTTTGTTTTTAAAAATATATGATTTATAGCATACATTTCCAAGGCTTTTGGGGGGAGGGTTGTTCTCGGTCCACACCTACACACTTCAGGTGACACACTAATGTGTTGCGACACACCGTTTGGAAAGCCCTGGTCTAGGGACTAGAGTTTATGGATATATTCCAGTTTTGCTCTTCCTCTTTTCAATCTTTTTTTGCAGTTTTTTTGTTTGTTTGTTCCAGCACTCCTGTTCTGAGGTCTGAGATGGAATACCCAGGAAGACTGAAACATTCTACAACTGGTTTTTGTGAAATCTCATTTCTAATGTCTGATTGATGTCTATTTGTCCTTCGTCTATTCCTGGGCCTCCCATCCTTAATAGCCCTGCGTTATCTAGTCTGAGATTTAGGGCTTTATCACATGCTGGCTTGTTGTATGATTGAACTGGCTTAGTTCCATTTTTGATTTCTCCACATCAAACAATGTTATCACTCTCCCATTGTTGGATTGCATTCTCATCTCATTGGGTTGTCTCTTTTCATTAACAGGAAATAACTATGAATGGTTCCAATAACTCTGCATTTCTGCTACCGTTTATTGGGATGTGGTGTCATTCCACTGCAGTTCCAATATAGTGGCAGTCGTGTGGTGTCAGTAGGTGTTGTTTTCTTCTTTCTTTCTCCCTATCCCCAAGCAGGGTGAGCTGATTGCTCTTCTGGTATCTGGACAAAGGGGATGTTGTAGAGCAGGTGAACAGCATTGCTCTTTCTCTGTTCCCCAGTACATCTTTTTTTTTTTTTTTTACAGCATTATGGCAAAGCAGCCAACCACGGCTCTGGAAAAGAGAAATGCTGAAATGGTTGCAAGACAAGAATACACCATGTGAAGCTGACAGGAAGTCTCCCGACTTGCTGAAATTGTGCAAAGACAAAAAAAGGAGATTCCACCTGAACCTCAGGAAGAACTTCCTGACGGTCAGAGCTGTCCAGCAGTGGAATCTGCTGCTGCCTTCATGGATTGTGGTGGTTTTTCCTTCTTTGGAGGTTTTTAAGCAGAGGCTGGATAGCCATCTGTTGGGAATGCTTTGATGTGTCTTCCTGTACGGCTGAAGGGAGTTGGACTCAATGGCCCCTGGGGTCTCTTCCAACTCTGTGGTTCTATGATTCTATAATTCTAAGTGATATTCTATTCTACTTTGGTCAGACCCTGTCTGGAGTCCATTGTCCAGTTCTGGGCACCACACTTCAGGAAGGATATTGACAAGCTGGAAGGTGTCCAGAGGAGGGAAACCAAGATGGTAGAAGACCTGGAAAACATGAACCCCAATGAGGAGCAGCTTAGGGAGCTGGATATGTTTAGCTTGAAGAAGAGAAGGTTAAGAGGCAAGATGATAGCTATATTTACATATTTGAAGGGATGTCCTATGGAGGGTGCAGCAAGCTTGTTTTCTGCTGCCCCAGAGACTAGGACACAGAACAATGGCTTCAAACTTCTGCTTGGGAGTGTGGTGGAGTCTCCTTCTTTGGAGGTTTTTGAGCAGAGGCTGGATGGCCATCTGTTGGGAATGCTTTGATGGGTGTTCCTGCATGACAGGGGGTTGGACTGGATGGCCCCCGAGGTCTCTTCCAACTCTATGATTCTATGAAAGAAAAATATAGTGCATGCACTAGGTAGTGTAGACAGGGGAAGGGAAACTGGGTCAGTGGGTGTGCAGAAGATTGTAGGAACGTGCATCACCAAATTGGCAGCATAGTGTAATTGCAGAGATGTTGCCATAATGATTGTTTCTATGCCAATATGTTTTTGTTTTCTTAAATACAGTGGCCCCTCCGCTTTTATGAGGGTTCAGGGTGCAGAACCCTCACGAAAATGGAAAAACTGTGAATAACTCCTCTCCAAGCTCTCTCTCCTCATTCTTGCATGTTTTGACTTCTGATGCCCCCCCCATTCTCTTGTATTTGCTGGGACAAAAAGCATGGGAATGGGAGTGAGGAGCTCCTGAGGGGAAAAAGGAAGGCACACCTGAGCCTTCTTCCCATTCTTTTGCATTTTGGCTTAGTGCACATTCTTCCTTCTGGGGCGTAACGCATGAGAATGGGAAGGGAGATCTCCAGAGGGGAAAATGTGCACATGTGACTCCCCACCCCAATTCCCTTGCCTTTTTCCTCGGTGTGCTTACCTTCGTGCCCAGCAAAACACAAGGGAATGGGAGGAGGGGAGTGGAGGGGAGGCATGCACACATGCACTTGTGAATAATAAAATTCATGAAGATCAAACCGGTGAATGTGGAGGGAGGACTGTAATTGTAACGTACAACTGAATCTGTGAACAAATGGGATATGGATGTTTGCAATGCAGATTGTGCACTTGCCTATGCAATGCACTATGCAAGTCTCCATCTGCAGTTGTAAAATGGCACCGCATGCCCAACTCTGCTCCCACAGCCTTCAGCTTCAAATCACTCTGGACTCCTGCAGTGGGCAAAAATGTCCAACCACTTCTGTGAGGAAACTTGCACTTGCTGGATACAAGGCCACACATATTTATGGATTTGCATGCAGGGGAATCAATTTCCCTCTGGAAGGAGACATTTGGAGCTTTCAGGCTTATCACTCTGAAATATGGTGATTTGCTTGGCTCCCCTGCCTGTCCATTCTTTCTGTCTCACCCAACTCATTCTGCAAGATGCTTAGTGGTCCTCTGGGCTTAATTCCCAGGTCATGGTTTGCTAGCTCCTTTGTCTGCATCCAGGTGGCTGAAGTGATGGAAGCAGCCTTTGGAAGGGCAGGTGATGAGCTAGGAAAGATTGAAATGCCCAGGCTGATGGGTTGCCCTTTGGCACATAGCAAAGCTCAGAGAGGGTTGTGTAATTCCCATATCTGTCTGCTGCATGAAGGTGCCAGATATTGATTAGCATTCACGAGATCATGAAATACCTTGGCTGAGATCCTACATTACGGTTGCCTAACATAAATTTCTCTGTGTGGAAGGTTGCATTGATGGTGCTAGGCAATCATAGAATGATAGCTTAGAAATGGAAGGAACCCAAAGTGCCATCCAGTCCAACTCCCTTCTGCCATGCAGGAATATACAATCCAAGAACTTCCAAGAGATGTCCATCCAGCTTTTGTTTAAAGACCACTAAGGAGTCCCCTCCTTCTCTGCTGAAGCAGTCTATTGCACTGCTGAACAGTTCTTACAGTAAAGAAGTTCTCCCTAAAGTTTGTGTGGAATCTCTTTTCCTGTATTTTGAATCCATTGGCTCTTGATGCAGTCTTTGGAGCTGCCCAAAACAAGCTTGTTACATTTTCTGCACAACACCCTTTCAGATATTTAAAAATGGTTTCATGTCTTCCTTGGAGATCTTCTCTTCACCAAGGTAAACCTACCCAGCTCCTCATAAGGCTTGATTTCTAGACCTTTGATCATCTTGGTTGCCATTCTCTGGACATGTTTGAGCTTCTTGAACTGTGCTGCCCAGTACCTGACCCAGTATTCCAGGGGCATGGAATGTCACTGCTACTTCTTTTGATGTGGACGCCATACTCCTGATGCTGCAGCCTGAAACTGCAGTGGCTTTTTTTGGCTGCTGCATCGCACTGTTGACTCATATTCAGCTTGTGGTCTACTAAGCCTCGTAGATCCTTTTCACATCCAGTTGTGAATTCTTGGGTGGTACATAATTATTTTTCAGTGCCTCCTGTGTATGCCTTGATTCCCTTGGACTGTGGAAACGTCAGGCACATTTGCAACTACCTTATTGGTTTCACAATGGCCATTTCCACACTGCACTGTTATAGTGCTATGACTCCACTTTCAACATCCTGCGGAATCCTGGGGTTTACAGTTTAGGGAGGGGCATTTAGGATTCTCAGCCAGAGAGCTCTTGGGCCTCAGTAAACTACAAACCCCAGAATTCCACAGGAGGCTGAAAATGGAATAACAGCACTATAACAGTGTAGTGTGGAAATTTGATATTCAGCAGAAGGGTGGTGTGGCAGAATTGCCACAACTGTGTGAGTGTAGATTTAGGCCTTACTGCATGATATTGTCACCTGGCAGGGCAACGCATTGCTCCCACTCCATGACTTGTGTTACCCTGTTCTCTGGGCGTCCTGGGAGGGGTGCCCAAACAACCAAGACACAAACACAATTCTGGGGAGAATTAGCTGGAGTGCTCACTGAAGCTAGCGAGAGGCAGGGTAACTTAGCAGGGATCTTGCAACCCAGCGTCTATGCGGTCAGGTCAGTCAAGCAGTCAGACAGTTTTAGAAATAGCAAAAATTATATTTTATTGAAAGACAAACAAACAGTAAAGACACCACAATCACACATATGATACGACACCTGTCTCATAGTCCTGAAGAAACTTGAAGATTGAGTTCGTTGGGGCGCAGGGAAGAAAGCTCAGTGTGATCCGCCGAGGGGAGCTCGCCAGACACAGCGGCAGCAAGGCGGGATGGAAGTCTGGAGTGATCCGAGGTAGTCTCAGAATCGGGGGGGGGTTATAGGGTGAATTGTGACTGCAGGCCATGCCTTACTCGGTGAGAACAATGCAAGTTTGGAGCGGGACAAAACTTTGGACAAGGTCAAGTTTTAACATGATCGACTTAGCACAGAATCAACAATAGTGTAGCCAGGATGCAAATGCAAGGTGCTTAGCTTGGCTTTGTAAGACTATCGGCTCAGAGCCAGGCACCTTTGTTAGTGTCGCACTTAAGCAAGAGGGTTTTTGCAGGGAGGTCCCTGAAGCGACGGAGTGGCTCTGTTCTGCCTGCCTGGGTGGAGAATGGAATGTCCAACAATTACCGGCCGTGCCTGTTTACGTGCTTGTCCGGAGGCCTCGCAAACACGTGGAGCGGGGTGGCAGAGGAAGGCCAAATGGTTGTGATATCAAAACGATATCTAGTGCTATCACCGGGTAACACATGTTGCATCTCACGATGTTGTCACTTGCCCGCCATCTGTCATAAGTCTGTCCCTTTTTATTACCAGAAAAAAAATCCAATAATGGCCGCCTTTCCTACCACAATCCCATCAGGTGTGCAGGGCTGAAGCACTTGATAGCACTTTCTTCCATAGTATGGTGCAAGAAGTGGGGAAGGGGACTTGCCATTGATGCTGTACCGTGGAAGGAAGAATAGTGTGTCTGATGCTACCTATTTATATGCAGCCAACCAAGTGCAGTAGGGAGCGTTCAGGTCCTGATCCCATCCCAGCAATGGCAATGCTGGGATCCCATCAGAAAAATGTGCTATTGGGCATCGTGCGGTAAGGACCTTACTCTATGGAAGCATGATATAAGAACTTGGGTCTTGAGCAACCATCCCTAAGGCTTCTCTGAATGACCAGAAAGGACATTCTGACTCAACATTAGGAAGAACTTTCTGATGGCAAAAGCTGTTTTACAGTGGAATAGGTTTCCTCAGAAGGTGTTGGGATCTCTTTTGTTGGAGGTTTGGAAATAGTTGTTGGCTGCCCCCCTATTGTGCCTGATGTATGGAGGCACTGGGAGGGGGATGGACTAGATGGCTTTTTGAACCCTTTCCAACACTATAGTTCTGTCATTCTGTGATTCTATGGGTCTTTTTGCTCTACACTGTTATAGTGCTATTATTCCCCTTCTAACCTCCTGTGGAATCCTGGGGTTTGTAGTTTCCTGAAGCCAAAGGGCTCTCTGGCAAAGCCCAGGATTCCATAGGATGTTGAAAATGGAATAATAGCGCTATAACAGCATAGTGCAGAAAGTCCCTATGATAGTTGTAACTGTCCACATGAAGATCTCTAAAGCAGCAGTTCTCAACCTGTGGGTCAAGACCTCTTTGGGGGTTGAACGGCCTTTTCACAGGGGTCACCTAAGACCATTGGAAAATACGTATTTCTGATGGTCTTAGGCTCCATTCCCTCCTCAGTGGTGGTGCACAAGCGCGAGCCACGTGCTCGTGTCCTCCTGCCCCCTTTGGCGGGAGCGCGTGTGGCCACAGCGTCGCCACAACAGGAGTGGTGGTGCGCAAGCGCAAGCCATGCGCTCGTGTCCTCCTGCCCCCTGTTCAGAAGGGACTGAAATCGCTCCCCTTCTCCGCTACCGGGAGAACCTCCCATCTGATGGGCCAGCTTGGGGGGCGGTGGCAGCACAGGGGGAAGGCCCTCTCCTCGCCACGGCCCCTGCCCCACTTGCCAAGGAGGGGGGCATTGCAGAAGGGCTGGGGGGCCGCAGGGCGGCGCTTTTCCGGGGGGCGCAAGCTGCGCTTGGCACAAAAGACAAAGGTGCTGGGATTCCTCCCCCCTCAGCCAGGGTCAACGCTCTAGGAACTTTTCCCACACTGCCCCCCCCATGGAAATGAGAGCGAAGCAGAACCAGAACCCGGAGGGTTCTTCAAGTTTTTTTCCTGGGGGAGACATGCGGCTCCTCTTTCCCTCCCTACCCGCCCCTCCTTGTTCCTGGCCGGCGAGGCGGCCTTTGCCGGAGGGGGCATTGTAAATAATAAATAAATAATTTTATGGCTGGGGGTCACCACAACATGAGAAACTGTATTAAAGGGTCACGACATTAGGAAGGTTGAGAACCACTGCTCTAAAGGGAAATACAAAGCACACACAACACACACAACCTTCGTCTCAGCCAGCTTCTTTCCTTGGAGAGAACATCATTCAGAGAACCCCACTTGCTGCTTACAAGACTTTACACAGCAGTATAATTGACAAGGAGATTAGATGTTCCTGCCGAAAAGGTTTTCCAATAAACGCTGCTGGGAAATTAAGGAGGAAGCGATGATGGGAGGGAGCTTATGTCCAGCAGCAGTGCCAGTGTCTCCTTGCAAATTGGGGGAATTAGAGCTCAAAAGAGGCCTGTGAGAGGGTGGTAACAGCCACCAGCACTGTATACCAGTACTAACTGTAAGACTCCAGTTAAACATTTAAACAGAGTGTTTTTATTAGAAATTAACAGGCACATACACAAGAAATCAAGCAGTCTTGCAAACCATACAAGGCTAGTGAAGGGAGAAGTGAGAAAGGTTGGATTCTGAGAGAATTTGGATGTAGAGGGTGATATTTAGCAGTCCTGAAGCAGAAGATCAAAGCGGAGTGGCTCAAACAGAAGTTTGTGGGCAGCACGGAGGAACAGGAGTCTGGAAGGCAGTGTAACACCCGAAGTACTAGCAAATGACCTGGTCTGGAGCTGGGGTTTAAGTTCCCTGCTTCCCACCCTGAGGGGGAATGTGCTAATTGATCTCTAGCAGAGCAACAAAGACCTCAAGCGCCCTCCAGACCAACCCCACTCTGTTGAGTAGGAATTTAACTTTCTTTGACGCTGAGATAATGTGCCCTGCCTGAGGTAACCCAGTGAGTTTGCGTGGTCAAGTGGGGATTCAAACTCTGGTCTCTGGAGTCATAGTTTGGGCATGTGCACATGTATGCTGCCATGTCCCTTTTGTTGGGGATGTGGCAGTGGGGGTACATATGCTTGGGTCCAAACTGCTCCCTTATTTGCAAACGAGGGAGTATTTCAGCACCCGCAATCCCCCCCACTGCCATGTTAGCTACTGCTGTTAGTGTTATTGCCTTCTTCTGGTCTTCTCACGTTATGGCCAAAGTACAACAGTCTCAGTGAAAGGGTTAATATATAAAAGCTGTTGCTTAGGTAGAAAAATAGATGAAAATAAGCTGGCCGATGTACCTGGCAGATGTACCTTTATCTTATCTAGGCTCAGGTATGCAGTCTTGTTATGCTTAATACACGGGAAATTTTGGGAGTTAATGCGACCTGGGAAGAATTCCTCCCTGGTCTTCACTGGTACCAAATACATCATCTTGAAAGAGTTGAAACTGTAAACATGTTTTTTTGTATCTGACTGTATCTGGCTCTTGGATGTAATTGACTTCTGGAGAGGGTATAAATATTTGCTCAAATGTTGGCTCAGGGTTCTCAGTCTTTCGGAAGCTTACTTCCACTGAGACCCTGCGCAGTTTTTAATAAACTTTCTGCTTTTGAATCTGATGGTCTTCATTCCTTGGCGAGCTACTTCATCAGTTTAGTCATTTTGGTGTTCAGGAAGAATTCAGGCCTGATTTACTCTAGGATCCATTTTGTTGTCTTTTTTGCAGTACAGGCTACCCATAAAACTCTTTTCCAACACCACATTTCAAAAAGTTGACCATCCTCCTGTCAGTCTTCTTCATTATCTGGTATTCACAACTGTATGGAGAAATCAGACATACGGTGGCCTCGTTGATTCTGACTTTGGTATTTAATGATGTCTCTTTAAACTTGAGGATCTTAGCTGGTTCCTTCATAGCTGCTCTCCCAGATCCTACAAGGTTCATCTGGATGGATAAAAGACTAACAAGCCAAAGCCTTTGCTTCAATAGATAGTGAGGACATTTTAGGCTGGTACTGGGAAATGTTCTGTTGGATTGTGTCCAGGGGTTGATTTAAGAGAAACATGTATAGGAAATGGAAGAAGGGGGAAAGCACCAAAGAAGAATTTAAGCAAGTAGCCAGGAGATGTAGGGAGGAGGTCGGGAAGGCTAAAGCACAGAATGAACTTAGGCTGGCCAGAGACATTAAAAACAATAAAAAGGGCTTTTTAAAATATGTCCGCAGCAAAAGGAAAAAGAAGGAGACGATAGGGTCTCTGCGCAGGGAAGATGGCGAATTACTCACAGGGGGGAGAGAAAAGGCAGAGCTGCTTATCACCTTCTTTGCCTCCGTTTTTCCCCAGAAGGATACAAGCACTCAACCTGGTGGTTGGGGAGCAGGGGACATAATAGGTAGAGAGGTGGTACAGGAATACCTGGCCACACGGGATGAATTCAAGTCTCCAGGGCCAGATGAATTGCATCCTAGGATATTAAAAGAGCTGGCAGAGGTCATTTCGGAACCGCTTGCTATAATCTTTGAGAAATCTTGGAGGACAGGAGAAGTTCCAGCAAACTGGAAGAGAGCAAAAGTAATCCCCATCTTCAAGAAGGGAAAAAAAGAGGACCCACATAATTATCATCAGCCTGACATCAGTACCCGGAAAGATCCTGGAGCAGATCATTAAGCAATCAGTTTCTAATCATTTAGAAAGCAATGCAGTAATCACAAGAAGTCAACATGGATTTCTCAAAAATAAGTCATGCCAGACTAATCTTACCTCTTTTTATGATAGAGTTACTAGCTTGATAGATGAAGGGAATGCTGTGGATGTAGCATATCTCGATTTCAGTAAGGCCTTCGACAAAGTCCCCCATGACATTCTTGCAACGAAGCTGGTAAAATGTGGGCTGGACAGGGCTACTGTTAGTTGGATTTGTAATTGGTTGACCGACCGAACCCAAAGGGTGATCACCAATGGCTGCTTTTCATCCTGGAGGGAAGTGACTAGTGGGGTGCCACAGGGTTCTGTCCTGGGCCCAGTGCTGTTCAACATTTTTATCAACGACTTGGATGAAGGAATAGAGGGCATGCTCATCAAATTTGCAGATGACACCAAATTGGGAGGGGTTGCTAATACGCCAGAAGACAGGATCAAAATTCAAAATGACCTGGATAGATTGGAGAGCTGGGCCAGGGCGAACAAAATGAAATTCAACAGAGAGAAATGTAAGGTCCTACACTTAGGCAGAAATAATGGAATCCACAAATATAGGATGGGGGACACGTGGCTGGATAGCAGTACGTGTGAAAGGGATCTAGGAGTCTTCATAGACCACAAGCTGAACATGAGTCAGCAGTGTGATGCGGCAGCCAAGAAAGCTAATGCAATTCTCGGCTGCATCAATAGGAGTATGGTGTCTAGATCGAGGGAGGTACTGGTACCACTCTACTCCGCTTTGGTTAGACCTCCTCTTGAATCCTGTGTCCAGTTCTGGGCACCCCAATTCAAGAAGGATATTGACAAGCTGGAGCAAGTCCAGAGGAGGGCGACCAAAATGGTGAGAGGCCTGGAAGCCATGAAGCCCTATGAAGATAGACTTAGAGAGCTGGGGATGTTTAGTTTGCAGAAGAGAAGGTTAAGAGGGGACATGATAGCCATGTTTAAATATTTGAAGGGACGCCACGTAGAGGAGGGAGAGGGCTTGTTTTCTGCTGCTCCAGAGACCAGGACAAGGAGCAATGGATTCAAGCTGCAGGAAAGGAGATTCCACCTGAACCTCAGGAAGAACTTCCTGACGGTCAGGGCTGTCCGGCAGTGGAATCTGCTGCCTCCATGGAGTGTGGTGGAGTCTCCCCCTTCTTTGGAGGTTTTTAAGCAGAGGCTGGATGGCCATCTGTCGGGAGTGCTTTGAGGGTGTTCCTGCATAGCAGGGGGTTGGACTGGATGGCCCCTGGGGTCTCTTCCAACTCTACATTTCTATGATTGTATGGTTACAAATTTATCAATGCTGTTGTAGCTAAAGCTGTCTTGTTGCCATTACAATACAACCCTGTCATTCCTTGAAGAAGAAACCATCCCTGCTTTGATAGAGCTAAACGCAGGTCAGAATTTTGACCCTAACCACTTTCTCTGTGGTACCGTCACACTGCAGGATTTTAAGACATCCCATGCGTGTTTTTTTCTCCCTGTTTAAATGGTCTGAAATGATCATAAAT
The DNA here is from genome assembly GCA_948474755.1 of Ctenosaura bakeri. Lineage (NCBI taxonomy): Eukaryota > Metazoa > Chordata > Lepidosauria > Squamata > Iguanidae > Ctenosaura > Ctenosaura bakeri. The sequence goes on along the minus strand of CAOLHI010002106.1, from coordinate 227,072 downwards.
GCACGCTGCAATTTCCTGTACATAAGAGCGGAGTGTGAAATTCCAGTTAACTGTTAATATTTCTAATGGCATGAGCGGCAGATGATTTAGAGGGGGAGGAGAGGAGAAACTGTATTTTAGGAGTATAAAGAACCAGAAAGTTGTCATATTCCTTTTAGCAGTAGGTAAGTTATAGAAACGCTCAAGTGATGCTTCTCAGGCCAAACCTCTAAGTATGACTATGGCTTCCATCTGCTGTAACGATCCATTTTCTCCTTCACATTTGTGTGCCAGTTTCAAAACGAGAGCCTGACTAACCACCCCAAGAAGTAAAAAAATAAAATAAAATAAAAAGTCCTTGGCATTACAGTCTTTGATTCATTGATCCATAATTTATGGGCTAGCAGTCAATCAGTCGTGTGAGACTGAAGATTGAACTGGGCGGAATTAAGACGAGCTGAGCTCATCTCTACTGAACACAATGCAATGTTCTCTGCTGCTCAGAGAGTTTTTGGTTGGTATCATCATCGGACTTTTAATGGATCCAGCTTCTCACTTCTAAGTCCATCAGCCAGAATTGAAGAAAAAGTTTTGTAATCCATGTTTAATAAGGAAATTGGTCTATAGTTGCTGGGTTGTAATAAATCCTTCCCTTCTTTTAGATATCAGCGCTATGTTAGCGTACTTCCATGATTCCAGAATTCCTTCCTTTTCTATAAGATTTAGCATTTTCTGAAGGGGTAACAACAGTTCCTCTTCAAATATTTTATAATATAATGCGGTGAAACCATGTGGCCCGGGAGACTTGGAAATATTCAGCTTTTTAATTGAGCGTGATACTTCAAATGGGGTTATCGGAGCATCAATCAATTTTTTATGATCTTCTGTAATCTGAAGACTATTTTGTCCCTCCAGGTAAGACTTTACATCTTTTATTTGAATATGGTTGGTTTCCTGATATAATTCCAAGTAGTATCTATAGAATATTTTTAAAATTTAAAATGGTCTGATCTACAATTTTTTCACCATTGTATTGTACTTCTGGAATGTGTTTCTTTTCCTTTTTTTCCCTTTAGGCTTCTCATTTCTGTTTGGTTCCTAAAGTGGGAGGTACTGTGCCTTTTCTTGCAGCAGAGTTCCTGCGCATTAATGCGCACATGGGTAGCAGATAGTTCTCATCTCAGGGTGGGTGGTACATCCACTCTCAGAATTTGGATTGCTTTAGAGATGCTGAATGAGGGTCAACATGTGTTCAGAATGATCTCAATCTCTGTTTGGAGTTCTGTGGCTGAGATCCTGCACTGAGGAGATAAAGCATTACTTTACACTCATAGAGTACATTGCCTCCTTGTTAGTAAATTGTGCTGGCATGCAAATGAATGCACAACCAATGTGCGTGGTGACAGCATGCAAATGAATGCATAATCAATGCACACTCTGCATTTGTGTCTACAATGCAGTGTAAAGTCATGCTCATCAATGCACCTGCCTGCAGAATAGTGGACAATGCACAAGGAGGTTGCGAGTTTCCACTTTTAACATCCTATAGAATCCTGAGGTTTGTAGTTTAGAGAGGAGCCTTTGAGGCCCCTCCCTAAACTGCAAACCCCAGGATTCCATAGGATGTTGAAAGTGGAATAATAGCACTATAACAAGCTAGTGTGAAAATGGCCTAGGACTCTAGCTGACCAGGGTGGGAACTTGGATCTAGCTCAGGCCTGGATTATTTGAAGGACAATGTTTTCCCTTATGAATTTGCCAGTCCTTTGAGATTTTCTGAGGAGGCTCTTCTCTCTGTCACACCTGGAATCCTGTGTCCAGTTCTGGGCACCGCTGTTCAGGAAGGACATTGATGAGCTGGAACGGGTCCAGAGGAGGGTGACCAAAAATGGTAGAAGGCCTGAAAGCCATGAAGCCCTACGAGGAGTGGCTTAGGTTGCTGGGTAAGTTTAGCTTGGAGATGAGAAGGTTAAGAGGCAACATGATAGCCATGTTTAAATATTTGAAGGGATGTCATATGGAGGATGGAGCAAGCTTCTTTTTCTCCTGCTCTGGAGCCTAGGATATAGAGAAATGGCTTTATCTTTAGGAAAAGAGATTTCACCTAGATATCAGGAAGAACTTCCTGATGGTAAGAGCAGTTCAACAGTGGAATGTGCTGCCTCAGAGTGTAGTGGAATCCCCTTCTTTCGAGGTTTTCAAACAGAGACTGGATGGACATCTGTCGGGAGTGCTTTGACTATGGTCCTTGTTGCACCTTATCTGGTGCCGCTGGCATTGTGTGGGGATCATGAGAAAAGCCTCATCCGGGAGGCACTGCGTCCCCTCTGCTTCCCCTCCGCACCAGCTCTGTGCTGGTCAAAAGGAAGCGTGAGTGCTTCGCTCCTTCCTTCCGCAGCGCAGCCGGGTACTTTCCCAGGCTGCACTGGGGGAGGAAGCGTGATGGCCATGCATCCGGAGCCTCTGCACACAAGGTAAGTGTGAGTGGGCATGAGAGAGACGTGCAATTGTGCGTTATTTTCGACAATGAGCTGAAAATGATATAATGTGCGATCGCCACCTAATGACCTCGGGAGCATTGCATGATTGCGAGGACGCCATGTGGAACGATCCTCGCAATCGTGTGATGCTCCTGAGGCCATTTCACAAAAGGACTGGCATGTGAAAAGGGCCTATATGTCTTCCTGCATGGCAGAATGAGGTTGGACCTGAGGGCCCTTGGGGCCTCTTCCAACTGTACGATTCTATGGCCATTTCCGCACTAGCCTGTTATAGCGCTATGATTCCACTTGCAACATCCTATGGAATCCTGAGGTTTGCAGTTCAGGGAGGGGCCGGCCGGAAATGGCCTATGTTTCTAAGTAGGTTGTTGCATGGTGAGTTGGCATCGAGGTGGATCTGTAGCCTCCCGGGTGGTGTTACTGACTGGAGTTTTGGACCATCCATGAATTGGATTCTATCCAAGATCCTACGATAATGTGGCATGTTCCAAGCTGTGTCTCTTTTTGGCATTGCACTATTGTGAGCCTATTTATGGCAATTTCACTTAAGTGTTTTATCATTCCATTTGGAATTGCTCCCAGAGCATTTCTTGCTACTGGCACAGCCCTTGATCTTCCAGAGATGATGAACCTCAACTTGTAGCTCTCTGTCATTGTTATTTTCCCAGCCTTTTTTCCAATAAAACACCCAAGGGAGAGTACAACATAGGTTGGAAAAAAAGACAGCTGAAACAGTTTAAAGTACAAGTAAAAAAAAAAAGTTAGCAATCTAATTAAAACCTTTAAGTGGTCTAAAAAGCATTTAAAACAGAATGAAGATAAAAGTACAGGGCCCCCATTAGAGGACTCTTCTGCAATGGCCAGTTAACAGCTGGAGGCCAGTGTAATTAGGTCTTTGCCAGCTGGAGGACAGAGAGGAAGGAGGAGGCCAACTAAGAAATGTAGGGTACTTCACTTAGGAAGAAAGAATGAAATGCACAGATATAGGATGGGTGACATCTGGCTATGTGTAAAAGGAATCTAGGAGTCTTAGTGGACCACAAGCTGAATATGAGTCAGCAGCGTGATGCGGCATCCAAAAAAGCCAATGTGATTCTAGGCTGCATCAATAGGAATATAGTGTCGAGATCAAGGGAAGTAATAATACCACTCTTCTCTGTTTTGGTTAGACCTCACCTGGAATACCGTGTTGTGGGCACCACAATTCAAGAAGGATATCGACAAACTGGAACCTATCCAGAGGAGGGTGGCCAAAATGGTGAAAATGAATGTGAGAGAGGGCCTTTTTGATGGCTTCCTCATAGGATCTGAAACTCCTCTCTCAGGCCCTTTTCGCACCTTACCTTTTCGTGGCGCTGGGGTGCAGGGATCGCGTGAGCAGCCTCTTGCGAGAGGCTCTCGCGTCCACGCTGCTTCAGCTCTGCCGCGACTGCCTGCTAGCAAGCAGGTAGCGTGAGGGCTCCTCTTCTTCGAGTGCCACGACTCCGTAGGCTCTGCACGCACGGTAAGTGCGCGTGGGGTGCTGGAGCGATGCGCGATCACGCACCATTTTTGGCTAGAAGCCGAAAATGAAATAGTGCGTGATTGGTGCCTGCCGGCCCTGGCAATGTCACGCAATTGCGAGGACGTCATGCGGATGGCTCCTCGCAATTGTGCGATGCTCCAGAGGCCCTTTTTCTTGGCGAATGCCGTGGGAAAAGGGCCTCAGAGAGACCAGAATGGCCCCTTCCTGCTCTCCTTCTGTTGGCAGGCAAAGACCTCATTCTTCCAACAGGCTTTTAGAACTGAAGGTTTTTAAAGAACCAGCTTTAAGAGGGAGCTGTATTCTTTTCAACTGAACTGCTTTTACAGTTTTTTATCCCTAAATTGCTTTTTAAAACTTTTAAAGTGTATGTTTAAATTGTTTTAATGCAACAAATAGTTTAATTCCATTTTAATGTTCACTTTTTGTATGTTCCTGGCTGTGTTGTTCTTGTTTTTAAATTGGAAGTCACCATGAGTCCTAATTTTGGGAAAAATATGGAGCTTACGTCTTGCGGGAAATAGAACTGAGCGGTTTCACAACATCCATTTTCAGCCAGGCATTTTCAGCAAGGGGCTGCCATGAAGTTACTGTGTAGGATACCCACTGAAGTGACTGTCGCACATTGATGCCAATGGACTCAGATGCACATCACGAGCTCCCAATATGCAGCCGGGAAATGGTCACAGACCACTGATACGCATGGATAGAGCCCAAGGCATGTTGGTACACTGGCGAGAGATGGCCAGTGTGCCTCAGGAGAGCCTGGTGTATAGTGGGCACACAATTTCTGGTGCCTTGATGGGGCATCTTCACAATTCACTAGATGGGGTATGTAGCATCTGTTGTATGAAGCTACAACCACAACAGCAACAATTCTTTATTATGGTCCACAGTCCCAATGAGTTCAAATTCTCAACATGCAAGATAAATTAAAAGACAAGGAGCAATGGGGTCAAACTCTGCAGGCAGAATTTATTTCAGACATTTTCCCCTGATACAGAAGTTATCTGTTCTCTATTATAAATTATGTTGTATGTTCTAAATACACCTCAAGCCTTGGGGACAGATGGGTAAGAAATAAAAAATTATTATTATAATATTAATATAATCCTGACTGCCTCAGACACAAACTTGTCAACAACCAAAGTCACACTGGGATTCTTACCTTCCAGTAAGAATTTGACCTACAATTGGGCCAATCACCCTGGTAGATTTGCAATAATGGATTAATCATAGGTTGTAGAATCCACAGAATAAAAGAATGTGCTTCTTGGAGTCTGGTGTCTAGATCGAGGGAGGTACTGGTACCACTCTACTCTGCTTTGGTTAGACCTCATCTTGAATCCTGTGTCCAGTTCTGGGCACCCCAATTCAAGAAGGATATTGACAAGCTGGAGCAAGTCCAGAGGAGGGCGACCAAAATGGTGAGAGGTCTGGAAGCCATGAAGCCCTCTGAGGATAGACTTAGAGAGCTGGGTATGTTTAGTCTGCAGAAGAGAAGGTGAAGAGGGGACATGATAGCCATGTTTAAATATCTGAAGGGAAGCCACTTAGAGGAAGGAGAGGGCTTGTTTTTTGCTGCTCCAGAGACCAGGACAAGGAGCAATGGATTCAAGCTGCAGGAAAGGAGATTCCACTTGAACCTCAGGAAGAACTTCCTGACAGTCAGGGCTGTCCGGCAGTGGAATATGCTGCCTCAGAGTGTAGTGGAGTCTCCTTCCTTGGAGGTTTTTAAGCAGGGGCTGGATGGCCATCTGTCGGGAGTGCTTTGAGGGTGTTCCTGCATGGCAGGGGGTTGGACTGGATGGCCCCTGGGGTATCTTCCAACTCTACATTTCTATGATTCTTTGTTACTTCAGGGACGTAGCCTTGTGGTGTATCTATGTAGCTAAATAGGTATGAAGTTACACAACATAGGCAACTGTACAAAATCAAAGCCAATAATAATAGAGGGTTGGAAGTTGTAGATTTATGGTGCAGGAAGTTTGGAGCAGAAAAAAGGAGGCTGGGAAGAGACCTGGTTGCTCCGGAGAAGAAGATTTCTGTCTCAGCTGCGTTGATTTAGTATCTGGATGTTGGCTGAGATGGGTACCTGGTGGACATCTTTTTCAGGCAGATGACCCACAGGTGGTCTCAGGGAAGTTCTTTTTCTCTTTTTCTTTGCATGTGGTGGTGGTGGGGAGACAGAGCAGATTGATTTATGATTTTCAAGAAGCATAGGCAAGTAAGGGAATTGTGCTGGTATGGATTCAGAGAGAAGAGAAGAGATTCATCATAATTAAGGTGCCTGAGCCACTGGTCCGGCACCTGGAGATGTCATTACCTAACCATGACAAAAAAATGTCTCCGCGTAGATGCCTCCAAAGGAACTTTTGGACGTGGCCTCTAAATCTTTAAAGCCAGATGCAAAGTGGAAGATTGGAACAAAGCGACTAAAGAGGAGTAATGGGAAACGGCTTTGTGGGACTAAGGGACCGTCCCACTTGGTTATGCACCATGTAAAGAGGGAAGTGTTTTCCTGAAGGCTGAACAATTTGAGGCTAGCAATGGTGAAAGCTTTGTCTGGGACAGAGGAAATTCCACTCTCACCAAAGCATCAACATTGCTCAACAGGGCAGAGAAGTAGCAGTAGAAGTAGTCATGCACAAGCTGAACATGAGTCAACAGTGTGACGTGGCAGCTAAAAAAGCCAATATTCTAGGCTGCAGCAATAGGATTACAATGTCTAGGTTGAGAGGAATTGTTACGGCTTTGTGCACCTCGACACCAATATTGTTTAATTGGCAAATATTATTTAATTGGTAAGCTACATTAATTGTCATTGGTATAAAATGGGAACTGAGGTGACTGGAAAGGTCAAACTGGACAGAAGAAAATTGCTGATGTGTGATTGCAAGGAAGGTCAGCCCACACCCGTCTCCAGGTGCAACCTAAATCATTGTCAGGCTAATTACGAGGCAACCTCGGAGATAATCAGCTTATGTAGAACTGGAACCTCTCCGATGGAGCAGACCACATTCCCACCAGACAGTGATTGCTTTAACTCTGTTGCCTCATTCCTGAATGTTTCCCTGCATTGTCCTGACCCTCTCCTCAAACACAAGGCTATTATGGCAGTCACTGTGTCTTTGGCCCTTTTTGCATGGCATTTTTCATGCGAAAGGGCCCCTCGAGTGTCGTGCATATGTGAGGAGCAGTCCACATGACACACTCACATTTGCGCGATGCTCCAGGGCGTGGCAGGGACCGCTCACGCATTTTTTCATTTTCGGCTTGAAGCCGAAAATGGTGTGCGGTCGCACATTGCTCTGGGGCCCTGGGCACACTTACCTTGCGTGCGGAGCCTCGGGAGCCGGGCTGCTCACACTTCCTGTCCAGTGCAGCCTGGGAAGGTCCCAGGCTGCACTGTGAAAGGAAGAGGCGGGGCTCTTGCACGAGCAGGAAGCTCATGTGGAGCCAAAGGACCCCTGACGTGAGAGCCTCTCTCTGGGGGCTGCTTGCACAAGCCCTGTACCCCAGCACCATGAAAATGTAAGGTGTGAAAAGGGTCTTTGTCGCGTAAGCACTGAAACCATCAACACCACACAGTACTTATTGTCTGTGTTGCAGCTCCCATTGTCCACCCAGCTGGGAGAGCCATTCACAGCCATACTTGCAGGGAAGATTTTGGGTATAAGAACCCTGAGTTTTGAGCAGTTGAGTGCAGTTTCTCACCGTTTTGAATGCCACATTGTTGCTGTGATTCCCGATTGAGAACTGTCCTTAGGCTCCTACCTAAGCCATGCCTCCGTTCTTTCCTCCCAGCTCTCTGGATCAATAATTTTTGCCCAAATCCCTCAAGGTCCTCTGTCCACATTTTCCTCCCTTTGCCTTCAGTTAGTCCTTGTGTGAGTGTTCAAATCTTTTGCATGCTTGTGTGAATCTTCAATAAAACATATTTTTAGTTTTCATTTGAATCTCTGGCTGGTTCATTTCTGCATGACCCCGTAAACATAAGTGGAGAAGAGCCAGATAAGTTACTCCTCCTCTCTCAGGCCTCCTAATTCTGAGCTAAACAATTTCCCATAGTAACATGGAGATACTGGAATCACAGGTGGACCCTGAGTCACCCACATTTTGGGATAACAGAGTAATAGTACAACTCAGTTCTCTTTGGTCAGAACTCACCTAGAAAATTGTGTTCAATTTTGGGCACCTCAATTCAAGAAGAATGTTGACAAGCTGATAATTCAAGGGAGGGACACCAAAATGATCAAAGGCCTGGAAACCATGCCCAATGAGGAGTAGCTTAGGGAGCTAGGGATGTTTAGCCTGGAGAAGAGAAGGTTAAGAGGGGACATGATAGCCATGTTCAAATATTTGAAGAGATATCATATGGAGGATGGAACAAGCCTGTTTCTGCTGCTCCAGAGACTAGGACAGAGCAATGGCTCCAAATTTCAGAAGAGAAATTTCATCTAAACATTAGGAAGAATAGTTTGATACTGGAATACACTGCCTTGGAATTAGAGGGAGTCCCCTTCTTTGGAGGTTTTTAAACAGAGACTAACCATCTGTCAGGAATGCTTTGATTGTGTCTTCATGTCTGGTAGAAGGGAGTTGGACTGGATGGCCCTCGTAGTCTCTTCCAACTGTAGGATTCTATGATTCTAGAAATGATATCAAGAAGAAATTACAGTTCTAATGTTCAGCCAGAGCTAAATACTTGCTGGCATGAAAAGTATTTTAACTAAAACTATTTTAACTTGGTTGTTCTACAGTAGAATAATCTTTTGTTGGAGGTTTGGAAGGCGAAGTTGGATGTCCATGTCTCAAGGGCATTTTAGCTGTGGGTTTCTCCCTTGGCATCAGGGGGTTGGAGGTCCCTTCCAACTCTATGACTGAAATCCTCTTGGTTATTTCCAACTAGAGTAAACCTGTTGAATCCATTGTTGAATGCTGAGTCAACATGTAAATAAATCAATGCATCTACTCTAATTGGCATTAACCATAGTTATTTCTTAGTTTTGTGATTCATGGTTTTACACAGTGATTAGAAACATCAGAGTGAGTTAGATTATTATTTTCCTACATTTATTCCAGTATAAAACAAATTGGAACATTTTAAAATATAATGATTTAAATAGACGAAAAAGCTATAAAATATGATTAACAAGTTGAAACAGGTTTAAAAGATTAAAACAGTTTGTAAAACCGTGTGCATTAGCATTTTGAGATAAATTATTGAGGCCTGAAGGCTTCAAAAAAAGGCCATGTTTTTACTTTGTGCCCAAATGATACCAGTGTTGGTGTCAATCAGGCTTCCAAGGGGAAAGTGTTCCTCATTTGAGTGCTACTGCTCGGAAGACCCTGCTCCCATGTACTCACACAATGGGACCTCACTGGTGGGACACCAGACCATTCCTCAGTCTACTCATGCTTTTTGGATGTCACCAATGCCTTAAGTACAGCTTTGCAATCCTGTACATATCAGGGGTGGACATCACGTTCACTGGGGGGTGGACATCACGTTCACTGGGGGGTGGACATCACGTTCACTGGGGGGTGGACATCACGTTCACTGGGGGGTGGACATCACGTTCACTGGGGAGTGGACTGGCATTGTGGTGGTTGCTTGGATTGGCTCCATGTGTGATTTTGTGCCTTGTTGGAGCAGGGGACGTCTGTCCTATCTCAGTCCTGGCACAGCTGATAAATCAAACAAAACAAACTGAATATCTCCCAGCTTGTTACTTACTTCGAGGCAGTAAGCAAGGAGTCATAAGTAAAGTCCAACATAAACAAAGTCCGGCAGGGTTTCATGGCAAGGGAGTATCCAAGATCAATCTGAGCATTTGTCAAGGCATCCAGCAAAGTAGCAGGTCAAATAACCTCTGACAACTCCTGAAGGGGAAGGATGCCAGTGAAATAGATCCAAAGCGTAGCACAGTTGTTCCTAGATTAATTGTTGCTGGGTATAAATTCTGAGAGAGCGACGCTGAGTCTCTTTTTGCTGCCTGTGCTGTGTGAAGCTGGGTCTAGGTAAGTGTTCCTCTGTACCTGAAGAGGCAGGACTCTCTGTTGGAGCTGGCACTATCCCCTGTTCTGTTTCTGGCACTGTAACCTCTCTCTGTACAGCAGGCCCTGGCAAGCCTTCTGTTTCATCCTCTGGCGTGCCCTCTGCTTCAGACTCTGAGTCAGAGTCAATGCTCTGGAAGCAGGGCATGACAACTTTGATAATTATGACTTAAGAGAGGTCATGCCTTCTGGTGCAACCAGTCTTCTGATCTGAAGTTTGAGGATCTAGATCCAGTTGGGATGAGGAGGGGATGGAGCAAGATGAGCCAGATATTTCTAGGAGAAGGTTGGTGCCCTCGGCACACATAATTGCTGGATGAGTAGCAGAATATGTATTAGAATAGATCTACCAGTTTAGGAATTATCAGAATCTGCTAGAGTTCTGCAGAGTATCAATTGCCAATTGTTGATTGCAATGATGTATCTTGTTGAAGCTGGCAAAGGTATGCCAGGGCACCAAATGGTTAATTGTGTTGCTGTTCACTGCTACAACATATTTGGGCAAAGGGGAGATTAGAGGGGAAAAAACTGAAAGTGTTGGAAAGGTGTTATGAAAACTGGCGATGCTCAAGAATAAGAACACAGGAACTTGTTCCGGTCGTAAGAATGAAAGATACGTAAACAAAGGAAGGTCTGGGAAAATGCTTAACCTGGTGGGATGATGTGAGATTTATGATCTTCTCCAATCACAGCTTTGCATTCCTAAATTTGTATGATGATGTATAAAACCTGTAACCATCCTGTAAGCTGTAGTCTCAGCAACTTTGAACGAAGTGCACTGTGTTACTTGCTTTGTTACAAAGAAATGCTGCTGTTTAACTCTGATAAGGTTTGTGGACTGCAAGCTATCCGGGGCATGACAAATGTGTGGCCATTTCCGCACTAGGCTGTTATAGTGCTATTATTGCACTTTCTTTTTTTTTTTTTAAATTTTTATTAATTATATAACTAAATCACAAATACAAAACAAGAAAAAAAAATTAAACACCATGTGATATACATAATAGTGAATTAAAAAAAATAATAATTTTTTTCTTTTTCTTTTTTTTCTCTTCTCTTAAGCAATACTAACTTTCATTGTTATTTTGCACCTTTACCCTTAAATTTATAAATCTGTTCAACTATTATAATTTCACATTTAATTCAATATTTTTCACATCCCCTTTAATCTATTTCTATTGTTAATTCTTTTAACTTTTTTTTTTAAAAAACATTGACATCACTTATCCTTTTAAATCTATAAATCACAAGTTTAACACACACACCTACTAAGAATTACAAAATATACAACGTAAAAGAAAAACAAAACTAAAACTAAAAAATACCCACCCCCAGAGCCAACTTTTTATTTAATCCACTTTCCAAAATTGCCATTCTTCTTTTGACAGGGTAGTATTACTATCTCTTTTCAGAACTTTATCCAAAAATATTTTCCAAATTTCTTCAAAATCATTCCCTTTAACCAAACCTTTCATAAACCTAATTCTACATGTTAGTTTATCATTAATTGCGATTTTCCACACTTCGTTATACCATTCCTCTATTTGAAATTTTTCATTTGCTTTCCATTTTTTTGCTATTATTAATCTCGCTGCAGTTAACAAATTTGTTATTAATTCTTTCTTTACTTGAGTACACTCAACCTTATCATATATAGATAACAATGCAATATTTGGACATACTGGTATATCTGCTCCTATAATCTCTTTTATCTCTTTAAAAACCTTTTGCCAAAACTCCATTATCTTATTGCAATTCCACCACATATGCATATATGTACCAATTTCTTGACATCCTCTCCAACATAATCTTGAATATTTCTCATCTATTTGATTTAATTTCACTGGAGTCAAGTACCATTTCCACACTAATTTATAATAATTCTCTTTTATTCTTATTGATAATTTTTTTAAATGACGTTGTTTCCAAATTTTTCTCCATTCTTGTATATCTATATTTTGTACTATCTCTTCCTCCCACATTTTTCTAAGAAAATCCTCTTCTTGTTCTTTTGCTAATATTTTATATATTTCACTTGTAATACCTTTTAGTATTTCATTTTCTTGCATATTTTCTCTTTGAATAATAATTTGTTCAAATTTAGTATATTCTTTAAAATCCTTAACATATCTTTTCATACTCTTTGTCCATTGCTCTAATTGTATATAATTTAACCAGGATATTTTAGTTTCCTGCAATCTCTCTTTCATTCTATCTTTATTTATCATTATTTTCATCCATTCTTTTAATCTATAAATTTTTTGTTTTTTTATTTCTTTCTCTATTATTTCTCTTAAATTTATTGGAAATTTTTCCATCATCACTATCGGAGTTAATATTGATATATTCGGTATTAATTTTCTTTTATTTTTTTTCCATATTTCTATTATATTTTTTATAAAAGGATTTTCTATATTATTGCACTTTCAACATCCTATGGAATCCTGAGGTTTGCAGTTTAGGGAGGTGCCTTTGAGGCTGCAAACCTCAGGATTTCATAGGATGCTGAAAGTGCAATGATAGCGCTATAACAGTCTAGTGCAGAAATGGCCTGTGTCAAAATGCAGTTAGACGAAGGCTGGGACACTTGTGACCAAGCAAGATCAGAGTGTGGCCATGATGACAAACATTATTAATGAGAGAGAACATCCACACTAGAAGGGACTGCTGAAGTTTGCTTTTGCTTGAGACTACTGGGAAGGGCAAGACTCTGCCTTCCTCCTCTTCTTTCCCTCTGTGGAGTTAATCGCAAGCAGATTACTTTCATACTTTGAACGCAGTTTGCAGGAACTGAAGTCAGCTGAGGACAAAGGAAGAAAGTGGGAAGAGAAGAGAGAAACTGGGGCATTTTAGAAGCAGCTGTAAAAGTGGCAAGACAGAGGATTAATCGGGACTCTCCCTGCCAAATCAGGACAGCCGGAGTTGTATGAGTTAGGAATAGAAGTTTTACTATACAGAACTAAGTATATAACTTTTAAAGATCTATAAATTATTAGCACGCTTCCTGCCTGTGCTTTCGGACTTGTAAGTATGGTGGGAAAAAAGAATCAATCTTTATAGCTGGAAAACTTTACAACCTCCTTTAATTTATTACAAAACCCAAAGAGAATTGGAGGTGATAGGATGGTTTCTGAGTCCAGCTTTCTCAGGTGATTGTAATGAAATGAGTTATGCAAGTGGAGAGAGAAAAAAGAGGAATCATCGGCCATTTCTGCATTAGACTGTTATAGCGCTATGATTCCACTTCCAACATCCTATGGAATCCTGGGTTTCAGCCCCTCCCGAAATTGCAAACCCCAGGATTCCATAGGATGTTGCAAGGGGAATCATAACGCTATAACAGCCTAGTGCGGAAATGGCCATAGAATTACCGTGTTAGAAGAGACCCCCAGGGCCATCCAAATCCAGCCCTGATACAATCCAAGCCCCCCTTTGACAGATGACCACCCAGCCTCTGTTTAAACACCTCCAAAGAAGGAGACTCCACCACACTCCACTGAGGCAGCAGCAAATTCTACTGTTGAACTGTTTTTACTGTCAGGATGTTCATCCTAATGTTTAGGCAGTATCTCTTCTCCTGCTGTTTGAAGCCATTGCTCTGTGTCCTAGGAATTCTGTGCATCCTGTGGAATGTTGGGGTTTGGAATTTACTGAAGCCAAAGAGCTCTCTGGCTGAGAATTCTAAAAGCCCCTCCCTAAACTGCAAACCCCAGCAGGACTCCATGGGATGTTGAAAGTGGACTCATAACACTATAACATTGTAGGGCAGAAAGTCCCCTAGTCTCTGGAGCAGCAGAAAACAGGCTTGCCCCATCCTCCACGTGATGTTTCTTCACATATTTAAACATAGCTATCATGTCACCTTCTCTTCTCCAGGCGGAACATGCCCAGAAGATGGAGCGAGCTTGTCTTCTGCTGCTCCAGAGACTGGAGCAATGACTTCAAACTTAACAAAAAGAGATTCCAGCTAAACATTAGGAAGAACTGCCTGACAGTAAGAGCAGTTCGGCAGTGGAAGATGCTGCTGTCTGGGAGTGTGCAAGAGTTTCCTTCTTTGGAATTTTTTAAACAGAGGCTGGATGGTCATCTTTTGAGAGTGCTTTGATGGTGTCTTCCTAGATGGGAGAATGGGATTGGACTGGATGGCCCTTGTAGTCTTTTCCAGCTCTATGATTTTATGATTCTAGGGCCCTTTTCGCACACAGTTTCTGTTGCGAGAGGGCCCCTTGAGCATTGCGTAAGTGGGAGCGACAGTCCGTATGATGAACTCCCATTTACGCGACGCTCAAGAGCCAGACATAGAGTAGACGCACACCTTTTTATTTTTGGCTTTAAGCCAAAAATGGTGCACAGTCGCGTAATGCTCCTGGGGCCCGCGTGCACTTACCTGCTGTGCGGCACGGTGGACGAGCTGAGCCAGTTGTGCTTTCTCCCCCAGCGCAGCCTACAGCTCCCGGGCTGCACTGTGGAAGGAAGAGGCAGGGCAGTCGCACGGCCAGGAAGTCAGCTGTGGGAGAACGGAGGAGCGATGCAGGTGCCTCGCAGAAGAGGCTGCTTGCGCGAACGGCACCCTCCGCCTCCGCGAGCAGGTAACGTGCAGAAAGGGCCTATGAGTTTCATAAGGTTTTCTTAGGCAAGGAATCCTCAGTGTTAGTTTTGCCCGTCCCTTTCTCTGAAATGTAGCCTTCAGAACCTGTTATTCATTGTTGGTCTCCCATACAAGTTCTGACCCTACATAACTTCCAAGATTGGACAGGCTCTGGTCACTATGGTGTATTTAGGCCCCTTATTGCAGAGAGCCACCATGGTGTGGTGGTTTGAGCACTGGACTATGATACTGGAGACCAGGGCCATTTCTGCACTAGCCTGTTATAGCGCTATGATTCCACTTTCAACATCCTATGGAATTCTGGGGTTTGCAGTTTCGGGAGGAGCCTTTGAGGGCCAGGATTTCATAAGATGATGAAAGTGGAATAATAGCACTATAACAGGCTAGTGCAGAAATGGCTCAGGATTCAAATTGCCGCTCAGCTATGGAAACGCACTGGGTGACCTTGGGCAAGTCACACTCTCTCAGCCTCAAAGGAAGGGAAATTGAACAAATTGTGCCAAGAAAACCCTGCGATAGTATGGCAACAAAGGGAGATAAGAAGCCAACAGGAGATATTACTATATTTAATAACTGTGGCAAGGTTGACGTATGGGCAATACTGGAAAGAAAAGAAATATATCGGTATAGAAGAGTGGAAGCTAAAAGTTCTGGATATGGTAGAGATGGAAACATTAGCATTTTCCTTGAAGAATAAACCTACCCAGAACTTTGAAAGAGAATGGAAAGGAGTATTGGATTGGGTAAAGATATAAATGTATAAGAAATGTAAGAAAGAAATAATGTAATTGCTCTATTCTCTGTAAAATGGAAATTATGTTTCTACGTAATGGAAGACTTAAGCTTGAAAGTGTGTGTGTGTGTGTGGGTTTATTTTTGAAATTAAACCTTTAATAAAAACATTCGTTAAAAAAAAGAAAAGAAAACCCTGCAATAGGGTTGCCATAGTTGGGAAACTACTTGAGGGTGTTATCCTGTGTGTTTGGGGTTCCCGGGAGGAGCGCCCAGATTGCCAAATAAAATACCAATTGGGGGAAATTAGCTTGAGCACTCTCTCAGCTAAACGAGAGGCAGGGTAACTTTGCAAGGATCTTTAACCCTGTGTATACAGCGGCGGGTCAGAGAGCGGCTAGACAAGGTTTTCAAAGTAACAAACAATATTTTATTAAAGACAAGAAACACGAAAGACCAGACATAAACTAACTAACTGGGAAATAGAAATGGGGAGTTGCAAAAGGGTAGGCAATACGACACCTGATCTCGTAGTCCTGGAGAAGAGCGGGGTCCGGGGAAGAAAGCTCAGCGTGGGGAGCTGAGGGGAGTTCCTTAGACAAGTGGCAGCAAGGCGGGATGGCAGTCCAAAGTAGTCCGAAGACCGTTTGGAGGTAAGGGGTTTTTATAGGGGAGTTTGTGCCTACTGGCTATGGCAAGCCAGGTGAGAACAAAAGGAGTTTTCGCGCTGGACAAAGGATTAGGCAAAGCTCAAGTTTGCAAGATTGGATTTGCTCTTGATGACAATAGCGTGGCCGGCACGTTGATGGCCCAACATAAAGAAATGGCTTGGCTGAGATCAGTGCTGCTATTGTGAGGTTTGCAGATGGAAGTTCCCTGAAGCTATGAGCGAGGCTGGAGTTGCTGGCCTCAATAGGGTCTGGAATGTAAAACCATTAGCGGCCTAACTCTGTCCGTGCTTGTCCGGAGAACCTCGCAAACATGTGGAGTGGGGTGGGTGGAAAAAGGTCAAGCTAAGGCCGAATTGTTGATATCAAAATGATATCTGGGGTCCTCACCCACAGTGCCATAGCGGAAGTAACAAAGGCCCACAACAAAAACAACCACAACTACTCTGGCAAAATGTATAGGTAATGGCTTCATTATGACCATTTCTTTAGGCTGGCTGAGGAGCCTCTGCATGAAGCCCCCCATTATTATTCCTTACATCACCCTCCTCCTCCTTCTCCATCATCTTTTAAAGGTGGCTCACTGTTGTTGATGCATTTAAAACTCTCGTTAGGAAAGCAAATCAATTCAGCAAGGGCTGCAGCAGCATGAAGCCCTCTGGTAAATGAGACATCATTGAAGTGACAAGTGCCCGTTAACATCAATGGTCAGTGCTAATCCGGGATAATAGAAATGTCAAATTCAATTTATTTTTAAAGGAACAAACTATTTAAAGCTACCTTGGACGCATTCTCTGTGGTTTCCCTTCCCTCCTCCCTTCAGATTCCCTTTCTTTCTTGAAAACAAATTAGGATGCTTTAGCTCAAGGGTGGAGGCAAAGCGCGTTCCTCCAGATACTATTGGACTGCAACACCCAGCATTCCTGCCTTGACTTAGGCCACTTCCACACTAGCCTGTTATAGCGCTATGATTCCACTTGCAACATCCTATGGCATCCTGGAGTTTGCAGTTTCGGGAGGGGCTGAAACTGCAAACCCCAGGATTCCATAGGATGTTGCAAGTGGAATCATAGTGCTATAACAAGCTAGTGCGGAAATGGCCTTAGAGTGATGGGAGTTGCAGTTCCACAATGCACAGGCCTGGCCCCTGGTTTAGTGATATTCCTTGCTTTCCCCTAGAGGTGGTGTGGAAAGAATTATTATCTCTGTAAGACCTATACATTGAGAAGGGATTTAAGGGGATTGCCTGGAGCAAAACAACCCCATCTTCCCCGCAAATTTCTGGGATACCATTCCTCAGGCTGTTTTCCAAATAACATCCTACACCTTCGTCTATGTTCCGTAACTTTATGAATCAGTGGTTACATTGCAGAAAGACAATAAAAACACTGTTAGTAAATTGTGAAGATGCACATCCAGGCACTTGCCAGAGGGCATCAATGATTTATTTCATTTTAAAGAATCATAGAATCTTACAGTTGGAAGAGACCTCCAAGGGCCATCCAGTCCAACCCCCTTCTGCCATGCAGGAAAACACCATCAAAACATTCCCTTTGACAGATGGCCATCCAGCCTCTGTTTAAAAACCTCCAAAGAAGGAGACTCTACCAAACTCTGACGCAACACATTCCACTGTCAAACCGCTCTTACTGTTTGGAAGTTCTTCCTAATGTTTGGAAGGAATCTCTTTTCCTGAAGTTTGAAGCCATTGGAGGTGAGATGATAACTATGTTTAAAAAGTTGAAAGGATGTCATATGGAGGATGAGGCAACCCTGTTTGCTGCTGCTCCAGAGATTAGGGGCCTTTCTGCACTATACTGTTATAATGCTATTATTATCCTCCAGATGACATCCTTTCAAATATTTAACCATGGTTATCAGTGTCCCATCTTAACCGTCTCTCCTCCAGGCTAAACATACCCACCTCTCTTATCTGCTCCTCATAGGGCCTCATTTCCAGGGCTTCGACACTTCTGGTCACCCTCCCCAGAACGCGTCCCAGCTTCTTGTCATTTCATTTCATTTCCCTGCTGAATTTCTCCATTAAAAGGACATCAGGCACTTCCAAAGAGCACTGGGCAACTGTGATGCCCTTCAGGCACCTGTGGTGAACCTCTGGCACTCCTGCGATGCTCTAGCATTTCCTAGCCAGTGTCACTAGATTGTCAGAGTTCAGCTCGCAGCCTGTGCCTCTCTGTCAGCAAGGGAAGGAAGGTGATAGTACTTTCCCAAGAGGAAAAGGCAGTGGTGGTGGTGGGTGTCCAATGCAAAAAATCAAGGAGAAATGCTGAGCCAAGCCAAGTCAAGGTCAAATCCCAAAAGTCCAGCATGCTGAAGGTCTGTCCAAAAAGGATCAAGACAGCCGGAACACAAGGGTTGTGGGTTTGAGTAGTGATTTGCTACAAGCAAACAAGCAAGCCACACCGACTGACTTATATGTAGCCAAAAAGAAGTGTTACTCATCATTATTCTGTTTACTCAACCTTGCCCAAACGGCTTCCCTCTGAGCTGCCCATTCCAGTCTCTTCCATGATTGGAGGCTGGGGGTCAAAGGTGAATCAAATTCTGCTAAATCATTGCTGGTCACCTCTCCCAATGGCACTGGTTGCAGCAACTCAGTCTCAGCTTGTCTTTCAGCTGATGGGAGGTGTTTCCAAGATAGTTTGGTCCATCACTGGCTCTGTTTCTGGCACAATCAATTGCTCATCGACCTCAGAGCTGTCATCCATCACCTAGATGGGCACTGGGAAGTGCCCAGAAGTACACTTCCCCAAGAACAAGGGGAAAAATAAAGCCAGTCAAGAAAAACTCTATATAGATAAGCAGAGATAGCTCCACACAGCTGTCAAAGCATGCCAAGCTGCAGAGAATATGCTTAGCAGCAAATGCACTAAGCCAGTAACACTCACCCACCCAGCTTGTAATCTTCCAATGTGGAGGCTCTTTATTCTTTGTTACAAAATATATACAATATTTACAAAGTCCAGATGGCAATCCAGCATATCTAGCTTGCTCTTTCCAGCAGAGCCTCCAACAACATGTATCAAGCAATGTGTACATTGTTGGCTGGGATTGTGCTACCTTTATACAGATACCTAGCCAATCCTGGCCAACCCTTGCATTGTTTGCGCCTGGTGCTCATCAGCATGACTCAGCACAAACTAGCTTGAGTCACATTCCTTTCCACAGGTGTACTTAACAATTAAAGCAATTAAAGCAACATGACATTTACACTTATATCACAAAGTATTTTTCTTGAGGTTTGGTCCAGCCTTTTCTGACAGTACATTGGTGTGCATTGCACATTGGAGCATGGCACATCAGTCAATAAGCCATTGCACAGTGGATGCCTGTATGCTGTACTACCCTGGTGCTTCTAGGTGAAAATAAATGTTGGAAAACTACTCAGCTCAGGCCATTTCTGCACTAGGCTGTTATAGCGCTATGATTCCACTTTCAACATCCTATGGAACCCTGAGGTTTGTAGTTTCGGGAGGGGCCACCTGACCTTTTTCAACTCCTTTGTACAACTCCAAATTTCCTTTGTTCTCACTGAGCATAGCATAGCCTGTAGGTAAAATCCACCCTATAAAAGGTCCCCACTTTTGGGACTTCCTTGGACTACTATGGACTTCCATCCCGCCTTGCTGTTGGTTGTCTAAGGAAACTCCCCTCAGCGAACCCCGTTGAGCTTTCTCTCCTGGAACCCCGTCTTTCTCTCCAGGACTACGAAACCAGGTGTTGTATTACCCGCTCCCTTGAAACTCTCCATTCCATTTCCAAGTTAGTTAGTATTTGTCGTATCTTTTGTGTTGCTTGTTCCTAATAAAATATTATTTGTTACTTTTAAAACCTCGTCTAGCTGCTCTCTGACCTGACGCTGTATACATAGGGTTAAAGATCCTTGCTAACATTACCCTGCCTCTCGTTTAGCCAAGAGAGGGCTCAAGCTAAATTCCCCCAACTTGTGTTTTTATTTGGTAATTTGGGTGCCCCTCCCGGGACCCCCAACATACAGAGTAACACCTGAATTCAGTCTACTATGCCCATATTATAATAGGGCAGCATCCAGTTCTGGGCACCACAGTTCAGGAAGGATATTGACAAGCTGGAGTGTGTCCAGAGGAGGGCGACCAAAATGCTGAAGGGTCTGGAAGCCATGAAGCCCTATGAAGAGAGGCTTAGGGAGCTGGGTATGTTTAGTTTGCAGAAGAGAAGGTTAAGAGGGGACAGGATAGCCATGTTTAAATATTTGAAGGGATGTCATGTCGAGGAGGAAGCAGGCTTGTTTTCTGCTGCTCCGGAGACTAGGAAAAGGAACAGTGGATTCAAGCTGCAGGAAAGGAGATTCCACCTGAACCTCAGGAAGAACTTCTTGACGGTCAGAGCTGTCCGGCAGTGGAACCTGCTGCCTCCATGGAGTGTGGTGGAGTCTCCTTCCTTGGAGGTTTTTAAGCAGAGGCTGGATGGCGATCTGTTGGGAATGCTTTGATGGGTGTTCCTGCATAGCAGGGGGTTGGACTGGATGGCCCCTGGGGTCTCTTCCAACTATAGGATTCTATGATTCTATTAGTTTAAATATTTGAAGGGATGTTGTATGGAGGATGGAGCGAGCTTGTTTTCTTTTCCTCCAGATACTGGGATGTTGAGGCCCTTTCCGCAACGCACCTTTTCACGGAGCTGGGGTATGAGGATCGCGCGAACAGCCTCCAGCTAGAGGCTCTTGCGTCCCAGTTCCTTCAGCTCTGCAGCTGCCACCCGCTTGCATGAGAGCCCTGCCTCTTCCTTCCACTATGCAGCCTGGGAGTTTCTCAGGCTGTGCTGGGGCAGGAAGCTTGAGCGCCGTGGCTCCAGAGCTCCACACACACAGCAAGTGCGTGCAGGGCCCCGGAGCGATGTGTGATCATGCGCCATGTTCAGCTCAAAGCCTGCCAGACCCTGGAGCTTCACGCAATTTGAGTGCATCGTGTGGACCGCTCCTCACATTTGCGCAATGCTCGAGGGGCCCTTTCACATGGCCAATGCCGTGCGAAAAGGGCCTGAGCAATGGCTTCAAATGTCAGGAATAGAGTTTCCATCTAAATATTAGGAAGAACGTAAAGTTAAGATTTGACATGTTATTTTTATTCTTATTGCTGTGTGCCTTCAAAGTTGTTTTTGACTTTGGAGATTTTAAGGAGAACCTATCATGGGATTTTCTTGGGCTACGAGTGTGTGACATGCCCAAGGTCACCCAGTGGGTTTCCATGGCCAAGCAGGGAATCGAACTCTGGTCACCAGGGTCATAGCCCCAGGGTCAAATCACTACACGGCGCTGGCTGTCAGGTATCATGATAGCTGTGTTTAAGTATTTGG
This sequence comes from Ctenosaura bakeri, assembly GCA_948474755.1. Lineage (NCBI taxonomy): Eukaryota > Metazoa > Chordata > Lepidosauria > Squamata > Iguanidae > Ctenosaura > Ctenosaura bakeri. The sequence goes on along the minus strand of CAOLHI010002106.1, from coordinate 205,646 downwards.
AATGAATGATTAAGAATATTTTTCCACTCTTTTCTTGCAGACATTTGGTTGCTGCCAATGAGATTGCTACCAATGATTGCTGTGCATAATGGATGAGTTGTTTTAAATGTTTATTTCATTGTGATGGATATTTTATCTTAATGGAATAATAAACCACTTAGATTGCCTTCAGAGAAAAGCCTACAAGATGACTGACTAAAATAACAGCAAATTAAAGCAGTCACAGATAGGAAAAGATTTCATACAATTCTTCCAGGCACGGAAGGCCAGTTTTGTTGACCAGTGGTGGCCGGTGGATCTTGTGTCATTGAGGCGGTGAGCCCACATTGGGTTTTAGTCTAACCTTTAAGGGAACTATCCAAGATAGGGAACATTATCCCCCCCACATAGGTTCAGTCCCTTGGATAAATCCCTTAAAGCAAACAGTAAAACTTGGAGTGGATTTATTGCCCTTCTGACATGGGAACTATCATTCACTGCTGTAATTGATCCCATTTTGCAAATTGTTGCAGCTGAGGAGCTGAGTCTAAGAGAAACAGACCATAATCTTGTGGGCATCATTTGCACATGTAAATTCCCTTAGGTGTATGGCTGTACTTTTGAAAATGTTTTGCAATGCACATATTTAGTTCACAGTTGCATGAATGGAGTTCTGGAAATACAACCATTTCATGTGCATTTTTCAATGGTGCATAAGTATTCATCAGTGCCTTCAAAGTATCATTTGATTCACTGGGATTGTGAGGCCTTTCTACTACGCACAGTTATAGTGCTATGCTCCCACTTTAACCGCCACAGATCCATGCTATGGCATCCTGGGATTTGTAGTTTGGAGAGGCCTGTGAATTCAAAATGCCCTTTTAAACTGCATATCCCAGCAGTTAAAGTGGAATCATAGTGCTATAATTGTGTAGCAGATGCATTGGAGTCCATCCCAGGAGAAAATTGGGGTATCAATTAAAAAATTAATACAATAAATAGAGTGAATGGGCTGTTGAAAACAGCCACTGTAGCTTCCCTACTGCACAATGGTACAATAAGGAGGCACATGTGCAGATCATATGTGCTGTGGTAAATAACTCAGAGGAAAAGAAAACTCACAAAGAAATTAGGTATAGGATCAAATGAATCACATTTATTATAAGTTCTTCTGCAGAAGAGGGTGCCCATAAAAGAGGACCCCCCCACGTTGAATACCTTACGTTTTATTCCCTATCCCGACGCAAGTTTTCCCTCCCCTGTGACCCCATTGGTTAGGGTGACAGAGGTTACAACCCTATCAGAATCGCCTAAGAAGTGACATGCCCCCTTCCCCATATTTACAGCATATATGATCATGCACATAATCACGCTTTAACCTCGTGCTTTCTTAATTCTCATTTGCAATTTCAAAATGCCCATCAAACAGATTCTAACCTCCCATTTTGCTGAACAATGCAAAATTCTTGTCTTGTTTTTCTTTATCAACTTTGTTACCCCTTTCAGCTTTTGCTGACCTTCAGTCTGCCTAAGCAGGTGCCTTCAAACAAAAGTACATACATCCCACTGTTGAATCCTTATCTCTATCTGTCTGGTTCTTTTTGCTCAAGGCCTCCTTCAGCTGCCAGTTTCTAAAATTATGCTTCTTTAGACTTCATTGTATTTCAAAAGCTCACATACTACAGTATATGTGTGTAAATATATTTAAAATGTGTTATAATCTATAAGCTAATACATATGTTAGTAATACTTGTTAATAATACTGCAAAAACTAAAATGTAGCTTATTTCTCTCATGTGCCATGTTGGTATTCAGCACAAACATGGTGGAATGCAACTGCTGTGTGGCTATCAAGCATGATATAGGATGGAGTAATCAAGCCTTAGAAGTGAGGGAGCTTCAATAGCCCCCCCCCGGAAACGTTATAAGGCTGCACCCCTGGAAAAAAAATCATTCCCCCCCCCTCAAATGCCCTGTAGGGAATGGGAGGGCATTTGTGCTAAGCTCTAAGGCCCTTAGCCTGTGTGAGGCCCAGAAGAGGCCTCTATTACCCTCTGGAGCCCTGGGGGACATAGGAATGACCTTGAGGGACTACTGTATGTGGCTCATGGGCTTTCCCTTCACTTCCCCTGACATGGGATCTTGGCCATTATCTAGAGAAAGTCCAGCTTCCCCATCCAAGACAGAAGCAAGCTGGAACCCAGTTCACTGCAATGACTCTTTGCCACTTTGAAATGTGAAGTGGACGTAGGTCCCTTTTTGCAACAGCTCCACCAGCTTCTGGCCCACGTCTGAGCAGAATTCAAACATCTGCTCATGTTCTATAAAGCCCAATACAGCTCTGGTCTGGGTTATCTGAAATTATCTGGGTATTTCCCTACATGACCTGCTGGTGGTTTGAGATCTTCTGGGGCAGCCCTTCTGTTTGACCTTCCACCCTCACACCTTCCACCTTCCCTCCACCTTCCACCTTCCCTCTGGTGGAAATACAGGAGACAGGGCCTTCTCAGTGGCAGCCCCCAGGCTCTGGAACACCCTTCCCAGAGAATGGATGGCCTTTCCACACTACTCTGTTATAGTGCTATTATTTCTCTTTCAACATCCTATGGAATCCTGGGGTTTGCAATTCAGGGAGGGGCCTTTAGAATTCTCAGCCAGGGAGGTCTTTGGCCTCAGGAAACTACAAACCCCAGAATTCCACAGGAGCTTGAAAGTGGAATAAGAGCACTATAACAGTGTAGAGCGGAAAGGCTTCTAGACTGGCACTCTCTCCACTCTCTTCCCTCAGACAAGTGAAGACCTCTTTCAGCAGGTCTTTGAGGGCTTATTGCTTGTAAGGAAAAAAACTTTTATGCACTGTGTTGTTTATATTTGCTGTTTTTTTCTTGCAATGGCTAGGGTTTTAACCTTTTTACAATTTGTAAATAGTGAGATGATATAGTTGGCCATATTCACTAGGGTTAAGGGTGCAGGACCCCAGCAATACCGGAAAAACTGCCGATATCACAATGTCTGTATGTGTCTGTGGGAAGGAGTCCAAGGCACGGTGAGAAAACCATTTCTGCACTACACTTTTATAGCGTGATTATTCTACTTTCAACATCCTGTGGAATCCTGGGGTTTGCAGTTTAGGGAGGGACTGAAAACCCCAGGATTCCATAGGATGTTGAAAGTGGAATAATCACACTATAAGAGTGTCAGGTCAGGAAAAGGAAAGGGTAGTGGGTTTGGCATGGTGGCCCTAGACTTCCTCTCTCTTGCCCATCTCATCCTTTGGGTGTGGTAGGGGGCATCAGGAGAGGGTTTATGGTGCTTAGAAATTAGGCTATGAACCATACTTAGCCAGCCAGGCAGTGGCTGCGAGAGGGCCCAGAGGTGGGTTTTTAAAGGCTGTGGGGTCTGATCAGAGCTGCTGAGAGGGGAGGGTCACCTGGAAAAGAAGAGCCTGAGATGGGTGGACAGGAATGGTTGGAGAAATTCACAAACAATCAAATATGTGAAAGTTAAACCCACAAATGTGGAAAACTGTATTTTTAATTCCTGTATGAAATTAATTTTTTAAAATTGTATTTGTCTTTAACTTTTGTAAGGTGCCTTGAGTCCCAGGCCATTTCAGCACTACACTGTTACAGTGCTATTATTCCCCTTTCAGCCTCCAGTGGAATCTGGGGTTTGCAGTTTAGGGAGGGATCTTTAGAATTCTCAGCCAGAAAGCTCTTTGGCCTCCTCGGGAAACTACAAACCCCAGGATTCCACAGGATGTTGAAAGTGGAATGAGAGCACTATACAGTGTAGTGTGGAAATGGCCCCAGATTGGGAAGAAAGATGGGACCTTAACAACCACCGCAATACCTCGATCCAGCTGCACGTGTCCTCCCCTGTTGCTGTTTGGGTCAAGAATGGTGTCACCAGAGGCAAAGCTCTGCCCATTGGGAAGGATTTGGGGAGCCAATTGGGCAATGATCGCCCATTCATCCAAAGAGGAGGTCTATCCCTGCCTTGAAGGCTCGTCTCACGTTGTGCAAAATGAGAGACTTTTGGCTTTCAAGGGTGCTGTCGCTATCTGGATGAGAAACGGTAAACGAGGATGAGAGTGAAACAGGACAAAAGAAACATCTGTTCCCCCTGCCCTCCCCAGAATTGGATTTAATATTCACAAGAAATGGATGTGCATCACTTTCCGAAATTGCTCGACAGAGGACAACAGCTGCATCCCCAACGGAGTCTGGGCCTGACCCTTTTTGGGACGGATGTCTTCTTTCCCTCCACTCACCCCACCAGGCAGCAGACGGAAGGGATGTGCTAGATCAAATTAACAGCACCGTATTTTTGGCCAAACTGCATGGCAGACTGATTTCTGCCTTTATATTCCTGTTTCTCTCCCAAGCCTGGAAGAATTAATGTGGCCGAATAATACGTCAGGCAGCTTCTTTTCATCTCCCAGCAGATATATGGCCATTCAAACAGCTAATTTCCCCATAAAAATTGGGCGACAGCTGATGAACAGCTTCAGATTAATCAGACGGTGAAGAAAGAAAGGAATCTGAATGAGGATGAGTTAGGATGTATCCGGAGCAGTGGTCTCGCTGTGACTGATTTTATTTAGACTTTGGTCCTTTGTGTCTCAAAATCCTGTGGGTGTCTTACGCACGTGTTAGTTCCCCTATGGAAGTGGTTGGGTGCTTTTGCCCAATGTGGAACCTTAGTATTCAGTAAAGGGTTGTGTAAGCAAAGTTATGCATGTGAGGCCGTTGCCTGTGTGTTGTGTATTGCTTGTGTGTTGTGTATTGATGTGTATTGTGCATGGTTAATCATTGGTGTGTGTTTGGTTCTGCAATGTTGCAATTCACCAACAAGGGCTGCAATGCAATACCTCTCAGTCTAGCATAATTATCTCTATGAGGAGATTTGCTGAACCAGCTCCCACGCAGAATAGTAACATATGTCAATGACTGGGGCCATTTCCACACTAGCCTGTTATAGCGTGATGATTCCACTTTCAACATCCTCTGGAATCCTGGGGTTTGCAGTTTGGGGAGGGGCCAGCTGCAAACTCCAGGATTCCAGAGGATGCTGAAAGTGGAATCATTGCGCTATAACAGGCTAGTGCGGAAGTCTTCTGGGTGATGTGCAATGCACATCCACAATGCACAAGCACAATGTGCAATGCATGGTGCATAGACACAATGCACAACATGGCTCTGTGTGCAATTGCTGTCAGCAGAATACATGTGTTGAGCTATGGTCATTTGCCCTGCATGCGAAGTGCAACTTACTCACGGGTATGCCAGGTGAGGTTGCTTTGTGCAACCACTGCTTTTCAAGATGACTCAGAAACTGCCGTTAGTGCATAACGTGGAAGCAATATTGCCAGCTGGAGTAGCATAGGTACAATGTATGATGCTTTTATAACCTGATTCACTCAAAAATATTTATGGATATTGTTTTAACCTTCTTCACCCATTTTAAACTTGTCAGTTTGTTTAAGAGGGCCGGAAGCCTTTATCACGGTGAATGCTATGTAACTTTATGTATATTTAGCTACACAGTGGAGGTGCTAAGAAACCCTGTTAGTGAATTGTGAAGATCATAGGATCATCGAGTTGGACAAGACCACAAAGACCATTGAGTCCAACCTCTCTCATGCAGGAAGACACGATTAAAGCATTCCTGACAGATGGCCATCCAGCCTCTGTTTAAAAACCTCCAAAGAAAGAGACTCCATTACACTCATAGGCAGCAGCATATCCCCCATTGAATAGCTCTTACTGTCAGGAAGTTCTTCCTAATGCTTAGAGGGAATCTCTTTTCCTGAAGTTTGATGCCATTGCTCTGTGTCCTAATCTCTGGAGCAGCAGAAAACAAGCTTACTCCATCTTCCATATGATGTCCCTTCAAATATTTAAACATGGCTATCATGTCACATCTTAGCCATCTCATGCATAATGGGACACTGGCAAAAGAGTCCTGATGCACGCTGGCACTCCATAGCTGGTGTTCCAATGCAGAACGGGATGGATGCACAATGGGGCTGATGCATGATGGTCCCAACACAAGTTGATCCTGTTGTATATTGTCCTGTTCTGCATGAGTCCCAGTGAGCATTGGATATTTTAGGTTGTTGTGAGTTTTCCGGGCTTTGAGGCCGTGTTCTATTAGTATTTTCTCCTGGCATTTTGCCTGCATCTGTGGCTGGCATCTTCAGAGGATCTGGTGGCATGGAAGTGAGACAGAGTCTACATACTTGTGTAGTCGCCGGGTGGGAGGGTGCATATCCCTTGACTAACAACTCAACCCTGGGGGATATCCCATTTAACAATAGGCCATCACACAGGTCAACTGTAACACAGGCAAATTGCTCCCTCCCACCCAGGGACTACACAAGTATATGTGCTCTGTCTCACTTCCATGCCACCAGATCCTCTGAAGATGCCAACCACAGATGCAGGTGAAATGCCAGGAGAAAATAATAATAGAACACAGCCTCAAAGCCTGGAAAACCCACAACAGCCTATGGATTCTGGCTGTGAAAGCCTTCAACTTTACAATGGATACTTTGCTGGCTCTCTTAAGTAGTGACCTAGCAGCCCCTGACCCGATACAGACATTACAGAACTGTTCAATTCGAGTTCCTGCAGATGTGTTACTTCTGGTATGGCACCCTTAGTGAGGACCCCCAGATATCACTTGATATCATTTAATTCGGCTTTAGCTGGACTGGCTTGCAGTGACCTCATCCCACGTGTTTGCAAGTTCTCCGGACAAGCACGTACAGAGTGCGGCTGTTAATGGTTTGCATTCCATTCTCCATTGAAGCCAGCAACTCAAACCTCGCCTGAAGCTTTAGGGAACTTCCCGCCACAAACCCCTCAATAGCCACATGGTTTTCAGTCAAGTTACTCTTTTATGTTGGGCCATCAACGTCTCGGCCAAAGTATTGTCTTTACATGCAAATCCCATCATGTTAAAATTGAACTTTCCAAACCCTTTGTCCAGCACCAAAACCCCTTTTGTTCTCCCTGGGACTGCCATAGCCGAAAGGCACAATCTTCCCTATAAAAACCCTTCATTTTTGACTGATCTTCGGATCGCCTTTGACTGCCATCCTGCCCTGCCGTTGGTGTGTCTAAAGGACTCCCCTCAGTGCCCCACGCTGAGCTTTCTTCCCCAAATCTCCAACTTCTCCCCAGGACTACGGAACAGGTCGTATTGCCTTCCCTCACAACTCTTTTCATTTCCAAGTTAGTTAGTTTATGTCTGTCTTCTGTGTTTGTTCTTAATAAAGAATTGTTATTATTTGTAAAACCTTGTCTAGCTACTCTCTGACCCACCGCTGTATACATAGGGTGAAAGATCTCACTGCGTTACCCTGCCTCTCGCTAGCAAAACCAGTGCTCTGAGTTTAATTTCCCCACATTTGGTATTTTAATTGGCAAAGCTGCCCCCCCCCCGTGGAGCCCCCAATTTTCAGGGTAACATAAGAACTGGTTTCTGGCCACTAAGTGTTGCACGTTTATACTCTTGTGAGATGCTTGAGGGCCCTTTGGTCAAGTTATTTATTTATTTATTTATTTATTTATTTATTTATTTATTATTAAATTTATATCTCACCCTTCTCCCAAATGGGATCCAAAGGCAGCATAGAGCACTCATCCCTTTCAGCTCTGCCTTGGAGGAGATCCATGCAACCAGTTTTTTATCCAGTGGCACTTTGGAAGGTCAGCCGAAGCCAATGGAGTTGGCTATGACGGCTATGATGTCGTGTGGAACTGTGTCCCCTGAAATGAATACAACTCGTAGCTACTACATTTTATTGACGCCGTGCGGAAAGAGCCAAAGACTGAGTCTCCAACAGCTTTTAGTGTGTTTAAATTATTAGTACATTTATATTTATATATTTATAGTATAGTATACTATATATTTATAATGTATTAGTATATCAAATAATTACTATATTTATTTATTTTTAAATTTATTTAAATTTTGTTTTAAATTTATTTTACTTGTATGATGCCCTGAGGGCTTGTGGTACAGAGAAGGACAGAAATGTTTTCAGTAATCAATAAATAACCATGACCATAAAGCTATGCTCAAGTCTCCTCCATGCGGGATTTCTGCCTGTGTTGTTAAAAACCAATAAACAAAATGGCGGCTGGTGGAGCCCAGGGTGGGTGGAGCCTCTTGAATTGGGGGCGGGGCATTGAGAAGGCCTGGGGTGTGGCTAGAGACGAAGCCGGTGGACGGGGGCTAGTAGGAGGGTATAGCTCCGTGATTTCAGATGGACCAGGAGGAGCTACAAAGAAGGGCTCGATGTTCATTCAAAGGAACGGTTAAGGGTCAAGCGTCAAGCTATGTCATTGAATACCAAAGTCAGAATCATTCAGGATATAATATTTCCAGTTTTTATGTATGGAAAGCTAGATAGTGAGGAAAGCTGACAGGAAGAGAATCAACTTGTTTGAAGTGTGGTGCTGGAGGAGAGTTTTGCAGATACCATGGACTGCCAAAAAGGCCGATATAGTCCTCCCTCCACATTTGCACCTTTGCAAATCTGACCTTTGCAAATCTGCACATTTGCACCTTTGCAAATCTGATTACTCATGAGGCACATGCAGGCCTTCCCCCACATTTTCCTCTCCCCATTCCCTTGTACTTTGATGGGCACAGAAAAGGAAGGCAAGTGCGCCTGGGCAAAATGCAAGGCAATGGATAGGAAGGCATGTACACACCTTCGCCCCTGGAGCTCTTCCATCCATTTCCTATGCATTTGGCCCCAGCAGGAGAATGCAGATCAAGGAATACACACTCCTTCCTTTTCCTCTCTGGAACTCCCCCTCCCATTCCCATGCCTTTAGCCCTGGTATGGTTAACATGCACTGAGGCAGAATGCAAGGGAATCAGGGTGAAGGAAGGCATTTGTGCATCTTCCTTCTTCCTCTTGGAGCTCCCCCTTCCCATTTCCATGCATTTTGCTCCAATGCGGAGAATGCACACTGAGGCAAAATGCAAGGGAATGGGGGAAGGGGAAGGGGGAGTGCAGGAGAGGAGTTGTTTTTTTCCTCGCTACTGTGTTCTGTGCTCTGAGTTCTGTGCTCTGAATTCCATAGGATTCCATAGGATGTTGAAAGTGGAATAATGGCATTACGACAGTCCGGTGTGGAAATGGCCTAAAACTCAGAACAGACTTATTCCTGCCATTGGCACGGAAGCCATCAGCAGCAACCTCAGTGACTCTTGTCTCAGGTGTCATATCCATTTGAACCGAGAGACCGAAATGAAAGAGAGTTGAGTTTGGGGGGCTCTTCTTTCATTCCTATTGGTTTTTTATAACCTCCCTCCCTAAACCCCTCTCTCAGGCCCCAGAAGGCACAAGTGTAGGCCAGCTGGGACAAGAGAACTCAACCAGTGCAAAGGAGAGAATTTGGCTCTCAAGCATCCCAGCGAGGGGTGCACTTTCCCAGGGCTAGGGAGGGAATCTCTTAAGTGGCACATTAAATTTAATGAGCTGAAATCACTACCTGGAGCGAAGACCTCCTCTTGATGAAAAATGATTGCATTTAAGAGAGAGCTGGGTAGCATTGTGAAGAGCCAGTGTGGTGTAGTGATTTGATTGCTGGACTATGTCTCTGAGAGACCAGGGTTCAAATCCCTATTCAGCCACAGAAAGCCCCTTGGTGACCTAGGGGAAGTCACACTTTCTCAGCCTCAGAGGAAGGCAAACTGCTTCTGAATAAATCTTCAAACCCAGCTCTCCCAGAGTGCTGGTCCAGCACTCAAATCTCTGCCCCATTCTATTTAATTAGAATTAAGTTAATAACTGTAACCACTAAGCCTTAAAGCCCTGTAACCATGAGCCTCTTCACATGAAGTGATCTCGAGCTGTCTGTTTATCTTCTGATCAATAAACCACTTGTAATGTACATATATGTCTCTCAGGAGGCTTTGTGGTTATGGACCTTCCGGTTAGCTCTGATTTACAGCAACCATATCCTAGGGTTTTTGGTACCCTGTTTACTGGGGGTCCCGGGAGGGACACCTACATGCGCTCTCAATTAACTAAGTTTGGGGAAATTAGCTAGAGCACAAGTTAGCAATGCGAGAGGCAGGGCAACGCAGCGGAATCTTTTACCCAATGTCTACGGGGTCAGGTCAAGCCAAGGAGCACACCAAGTGTAAGAGTAATGGAGATTTTATTAAATACAGACAAACAGTGTATGCAACACACTTACACAAGTAACTATAGAAAATAAAGGTTGGAGTAGTATAGAGGGATTTTGAGAGGGATGGTTGAATTGAGTGATACGACACCTGTCCTAAAGCCTGGAAGAATAGAGAGCGATGCTGGGGTTCAGTGTGGCTCAGCACGTGGGGCTGAGGGGAGGCTCGCCAGGCAAAGCAGCAGCAAGCCGGTCTGAAACTCGGGAGAGATCTGAGGATGGTCTCGGAATCAGGGGTTTTTATAGGGAGAAATGTAACTGCAGGCTATTCCGTACTTGGGGAAAACAATGAGTTTCGGGTGCGAGACAAAGCTTTGGAAAGGTCAAAATTTAGCATGATTGAGTTAGGTCCGAACTGACAAAGAGGTCGACAGTATGCAAATGCTCAGTGCTTGGCAGTTGAGTATTCAGCTTGCCAGGTTGCCTGCTCGGGGCAGGGAGTCCTTTGTAAGCAGCGTGCATACATAATAAAGGTGTTTGCAGAGAGGTCTCCTAAAGCGGCAAACTGGCTATTTCTGGCCTGCCTGTCAGCGTTTGATGGCTGAGCCTAGTTCTGTGCTTGTCCAGGGGCCTCTCAAATACGTGGAGAGGGGTGGTGGAAGAGAGCCAAATTATTGATATCAAAATGATATCTTTATGCTATCTCCAAGGAGGCCGAACCTGCAGTAACATTTTCTTGGCATGATTTCTGAAGAGGAGGTTTGCATTTGCCTTCCTCTGAGGCTGAGAGAGTGTGGCTTGAAGGTTACTCAGCGGGTTTCCAGGGCCGAGCAGGGATTTGAACTGTGGTCTTCCAGATTCCCAGTCTGATTCTCATAGCACTTTGCCTTGCTGGCTCTCAAGACCTAATACACAGATCCTTTAAACGTACTCTCCAGCAGCTTTTCAGTTCTATAAATTCTGACTTTCCTCTTTTTAAATGCTTTAATATCTTTCTTTATGCGCAGTAAACAATAATAAACATCTTTGAAGATGGTGATTATGGGAATATTTCTTCATATTTTTTTCCCCAGATGGAAAGGTGAAGCATCTGACTCCCAGTTCTGTGCCTGCACATTTCTGGAATCATAAAGATGTCAACTTTATCCTTTTTTGGAAGATGGGTCACAATTCTTTGCCTATGGAGGTGATTATATAATTTCTCAATGTTTATTATGCAAATCTTACTTACCATTTTGTCACAATCAATTAAGAAAAAGAAAGAGGGAAATGAACGACACATAATCCCTCCTATCCTGATTGACTGCAGCTGTCTCTTCTTATTTAGCACGTCTAATTTTGTTCCCAGTTCCTGCAGTAGATCAGTCTTCAAATTTGGGCGATGTATCAGATTCTTCGGCTGGAATCTTATGAGTATTTTGTGCATGCGTTAATGTTCCCCAATGGAAGTAGTTGGTCCTTTTGTCAAGTGTGGAAGGTCTGTATTTAGTTCAAGGTTGTGGGAATGGGTTTGTATTTCAAGCACCACAACCTTGAACTAAATACATGAAATGATGCATTTCTAAAAAGTGTGTCACCAACATGAAAAGTCTAGAAAGCTCTGGTGATGCAGTTTTTAGACATGCATCATTTCACGACACAGTAATGCAGTAAGTAATTCAGTAAGTGAAGGCAGCCCCTCCACCCAGACCTGGCCTGCAGTGGTGGCAGAAGAGGCAGCTTCTCCACCGGTTACATTCACATGACACATCTACACACTGCAGCTGATACACTAATGTGTTGTGACACACAGTGTGGAAAGCTCTGGTGTAGGCAGATTCACAGGGGCACAGACATGGGGAGGCAGATGTGCTTGTGTACGCACATATGGGCTTGCATTGACTTACACAATACTGCTGTTCAACACAAATATTATGTAGCATAACCAATGTATAACTTGGGAATGCTAGATTTTATGTTCTGCAACCCCCTGTGTGCAAATGTGGACACCATCTTTCTCTGTTGTTTTCATGCCTCAGTCCTAGGAAATTAACAAACACGGACAGGACACTTCCCAGTAGCCACAACATGGAGACATGAACAGGGGAATACTTGCTGCGGCCAGCGTAGATGAAAAAGGGAGAGCCCACGAGACTAAGAACGTTTATATAGGGAAGACACATTAATTAGGCAAACAGCTGGGGGAGGCTGTCAGCCCATAAATACAGGGGAGGGGATGGGGAGCAATCTTTTGCAGACAACTGGTGTCACCGATGGAAGCAACAAGTCCTACACTGGGATCCCTGGCTTGTATTCCTGGAAACCTTGACCCTTGCCTTTGATATTGACTTTGCTACTGGATATTCCTGGTTGGGAAAAGATATGAAGGCTGAGAAGGGATTGGGGGAATGAATTTTCTTTCTTTTTTTTTTTAGATAATTTTTATTGAGAAGACTTTTTTTGGAATACATTATAAGTTGCAAAGAGTTAAAGAAATTACAGAGAAATAGAACAGAAAGGAAAAGAAAAGGAAAAAGAAAAGAAAGTGACTTCTGATCTTCCTTTTGCACTTATATATGCAGGTAATTATTCATACCTCTCTCTCTCAAATTTCAACAAAATTGCTTCTTTCAATAGCCTAGCCTTTCTAATCATCATGTCATTTTCTTTTCTTTTGCAAAAAGTCTATAAGAGGTTTCCAGTCTTTACGAAATATCATTAATGACCTTTCGGTAATCAAACTGGGCAATATGTCTGTTTCTGCTAAACCTGTCAGTTTCCACAACCATTCCCCCCAGTAGGTAGAGTTGAATTCTTCCATCTTTGCATGTAAAACAATCTTGCTTCTGTGGTCAGTTCTCCTAGCTAGGAGGAGGAAGGAAGATGGGACATGTTTGTGCATAGTGATTTTCTCTCTTTGCTTCTGCACTATATAACCTTGGGAGTCCATCCTCCATTGGCCTGTGTTACCACGGTTATGCTATGTCTGGTGAGAGCACTAGATATCACTTGATATCAAACTTATTTGACCTCTATTTGACCTTTCTCTGCCACCCTGCTCCACTGGACGAGCACGTAATAGGCGCGGCCGTTAATGGTTGTACATTCCAAACCTCATTTAGGCAGGCAGCTTAATGCCTCTTCGATGCTTAAGGGAACACTTCTTCTTGCAAACTGCCTTACTCAGCACGGATCTACACAAAGATGCCTGGCCGAGTGCAGAGCCATTCCTTTATGTTGGGCCATTTGCATACTGGCCATACTATTGTCATCCAGCGCTAAGCTCATCATGCAAAACCTGATCTTTTCCAACACCTTTGTCCAGCTCCAAAATTCCTTGGTTCTCACCGAGCATGGCCTGGCCTGTAGGTAAAATCCACCCTATAAAAAGTCCCCAGTTCCGAGCACTCCTTGGATCACCCTGGACTTCCATCCAGCCTTGCTGCCGCTCTGTCCAGTGAAGTTTTCCCCTCAGCGTACCGTGCTGAGCTTTCTTCTCCTCAACCTCCTCTTCTCTCCAGGACTACGCAAACAGGTGTTCCCCGAAACTCTCCGTTTCTATTTCTCAGTTAGTTAGTGTATGTCGTGTCTTTTATGTTGTTTGTTCTCAATAAAATATTATTTGTTGCTTTAAAACCTTGTCTAACCGCTCTCTGACCTGACGCTGTATACATAGGGTTAAAAGATCCTAGCTAAAAGTTATCCTGCCTCTCGTTAGCTCAAGAAAGTGCTCGAGTCTAATTTCTCCCATCTTGTGTTTTTATTTGGTTACTTGGGCATCCCTCCCGGGACCCCCACAATACAGGGTAACACCTGCACCCTTAAACTTAGAGAATGTGCAAGTCTAACTGTCCTTTTTTTGGTACCCAAGAAGCCATGAGAAATAGAAGCTTGTTCCTTTCTAAAATGAAAACTCCCTTCTTGGTTTTTCAAGAGCAGCGGTTAGATCTTGCAGCAAAGGCAGCAGTTCCCCAGCCTGCATTCTTGTCCTGGTCTCATAGATTTTGTGTTCCCCTTGAGGTGTCTGCTACCAACTCTAAACTGAAAGCGAAAAAATAATGTGCACATTCAGGTAGAACTTTGTTTTGCTTTGGGGATTTCACCCACGGGATCCTAGACAAACAATCCACCCGGCTGCCAGAATTGCTCTCTCTCCAGCTGCCTTGCTTTGAATTGGAGTGGAAACCTTCTGCCCAATGGAGAACACTTCATGCTGGAATCATGTGGGCACTAAAACTAAAACTTGATTGTGCGCTGGAACTTTGGAAGACGAATGACCAGCTTAGGAAGCTGGGGGCTGGTGGTGGGAATTCAGATGGTATCTTGGAATAAACGGCTCTCCTGGTACCAGCGATGTGCAACGCTTGATTATGTTGGCGTCCCTCTCTGCTGGTGCTGCAGGGTCCCTCCGCCTTTCTGGCTCCCAGAAGATCGGAAGATTTATGACTTCCCTTCCTGCAGCAAGAATGAAGCAGACGAAGTAAGAAAAAACTCTCCGCACCCAACAACCCACCTACCCAACTCACCTTTTATGATAGTTTAAATTAGCCACAATACTAATAAAAACCTAGTACTTATATAGTATGCAGACGTGGGAACTGCAACAAACTGTTGTAGTGATGCACACGCCTCTTTGCTGTTCCAGCTAGCCAGTACCTTTCCTAAAATGCTCCATTCCTTCCACCAGGTAAGAATCTAGCTCTATTTGCGTACCCTCCAATGTTTCCCAGATGAAAACTGGGATATTTGTGGCCAAGCGAAATCAGACTGTGGTCAAGATGGCAAAAGTTATTAGTAAATCATAGAATCAGAATAGTAGAGTTGGAAGAGACCCGAAGGGCCATCCAGTCTGACTCCCTTCTGCCATGCAGGAAGGTACAATCAAAGAACTCCTGACAGAAGGCTGTTCAACCTTTCTTTAAAAGCCTCCCAAAGGAGGAGACTCCACCGCACTTCCAGCCAGCCTATTCCACTACCAAACTGCTCTTACCCTCAGGAAGTTCTTCCTAATGTTTAGGTGGAATCTCTTTTGCTGTAGTTTGAATCCATTGCTCTATGTCCTAGGCCCTTTTTGCACAGCATTTGCCAAGCGAAAGGGCCCCTTGAGCGTTGTGCGATTGTGAGGAGCAGTCCACATGATGCACTCACAATCACGAGATGCCCCAGGGTCTGGCAGGTGCCACTCGCGCACTTTTTCATTTTTGGCTTTGAGCCAAAAATGGTGTGCAATAATGCATCGCTCTGGGGCCCCACACACACTTGCTGTGCGTGCTGAGCTCTGGAGCCGCGGCGCTCACACTTCCTGCCCCAGCGTGGCCTGGAAAACTCCCATGCTGCACTGCAGAAGGAAAAGGCAGGGTTCTCGCATGAGCAGGTGGCAGCTGCAGAGCTGAAGGAACCAGGACATGAGAGCCTCTTGTGTTACTATGGTTCAGGCCTACCCGGTGATAGCACTAGATATCTCTTTTGATATCAAATCATTTGACCTTTCTCTACCACCCCGCTCCACGTGTTTGCGAGGCCACCGGACAGGCACGTACACAGGCGCGGCCAGTAAGTGCTGGACATTCCAACTCCCACTCAGGCAGGCAGATTAACGCCACTCCATTGCTTCAGGGACCTCTCTGGCAGACACCCATTGCTTAAGTGCAACTCTACACAAAGACGCTCGGCCTCGAGCCGACACCCTCTCAATATAGAATGAGCCATTTGCATACTGGCTACGCTATTGTTACACCAGCGCTAAGCCCATCATGTTGAACTTGACCTTTGCCAAAGCTTTGTCCCGCTCCAAACTCGCATTGTTCTCCCTGAGTATGGCATGCCTGTAGGCACAATTCACGCTATAAAAGGCCCCAGATTCCAAGTCCTCCTCGGACAGCTTGGGTCGCTCCTGAATTCCATTCAGCCTTGCTGCTGCTGTGTCTGGCGAGCCGTCCCCTCAGTTCTAGCAACTGAGCCTGCTCAACCCCGGAATGCTCCGGACTGCTATCCTGCCCTGCTGTTGCTTTGTCCAGCGAGACGCCCCCTCAGTGAACCGCGCTGAGCTTTCTTCCCTGTAATCCTCCACTTTTCTCCAGGACTACGAGATAAGGTGTCGTGTCGCCCATTTCCCCCGGAAACTTTTATTCCTAATTTCTTAGTTAGCTGTGTGCTTGTGGTGTCTTTTCTGTTGTTTGTCCTTTAATAAAGATATCATTTTTACTCTTTTAAAAACTGTCTGACTGCTTTTCTGACCTGACCCTGGAGACATTGGGTTGCAAGATCCCTGCTAAGTTACCCTGCCTCTCGTTAGCTTAAGAGAGTGCTCGAGTTAATTTCCCCATGTCAGGAGTCCTCCATGTTTGTTGTTTTAGGATAGCAGTAGCCTGGGGAAATAGTGATAGTAGGCTGTTAACTTTCCCAGGTGCCAACCATTCCTTCCGGCTGGAATTTCAAAGGAACCATTTGGCATGATGACGTTCGTCCTTTTACAACTATCTCAGGAGAAACTTGCTGTTTAAGTGTAAGGCGGGGGGAAAGCATTCCATTCTCGAGCTTTAACGTCTGATAGACAGTATCATTCACTATGTTTCAATAAATCTTCTACTAAAGTTTATTGCTACGTTTGAGGGTGAATCTGTTCCTGACAGAAAGCTCGAGAATCTTTTTTTTCCTAAAATGCATCAAGTAGTGGATCAGTTAATTACTGAAGAAGAACGAGGATCTGCAGAATCTGATGGAACTGCAGAGACCGAAGCGTCCATGGATACCAAGGCAAATTTACCGCTGAGCGAGGCTATGAAAACCCCCACAAGCGGCCAAACCTGGGTCTGGGGAGAGAAGCCGCTTATGTCGGTAAGACAACGCAGAAGGGCTGCTAGATGGGACACATCAGCCAAAGACCTTTCCTTTCTGGCGGAAATGGCACGAATGGAAACAGAACTGGAGAGAAAAGATGAGGAGATACTCGAACTCAAGACCATGTTACGTGAGATGAGCATCCGTCCCTCGCAGACATTGAGAACACCAGCACGCGAACCACGAGCGGCTGTGCCAGCGGCAGGCACCCCTGGTCCGCCCCAGCAACCAGCAGGGCAAGCTCCAGCGCCACCGCTACTCAGAAACGTGGGAGACCTGAAAGCGTCCTTCAACGGGAAGGGTGAGAAACTCTCTTTCTTTATGACTATGGCAAATAATTTCATGGTCGATCATGGCCACCTCTTTCGGGATGATGCAGCCCGAATTAGATACCTCAGCCAGAGAATGAAAGGACTGGCAGCTGACTGGGTAGCGAACCTATATGACACCCGCGCCCCCGAAACCGACAATCTGCAGCTCTTCATGAACCATTTGCGTGAACGGTTTGAAGACCCCCATCTACTAGAAAAAACTAAATATCAACTAAAACAAATGAAACAAGGCAGGAACGACGTGGGAACATATTCGCGTGAATTTAGAAACCTGGCCACCAAAGTGCAGTGGAATGATGAGATTCTTATCGAGTTATACAAAGATGGACTAGATCCTGATATCTTACACGGGTGCCTAATGCAGGCCAACCCACAAACCCTGCTAGGTTGGATCAGACTAGCTACTGAAGTGGAGGGTATAACCCACACTGTTCAGTTGAACCGACAACGACAAGACTTAACAAAACGACAACCTCGCCGTCCCACCTTCCTCAATGTTGAGGAACGAAACAAACGCCTCCGTTTGGGCATGTGTTTCACCTGTGGGAAACCGGGTCACCTTGCCAACAACTGCACCAGTAACCAAGCCACGGTGGGGACTAAAGGAGCACGAGCAGACCCCAGGAATAAAGAATCTACACGTCAGACAACGGCCATCAAACAACCGCTCAGACGCACTCATAAGGACCCTGCAGCAGCGACAGGAGACTCCGCTCCCGACGGTGAAACCTCTTCTTCGTATTCCTCGGACACAGATGGGGATTCTGAACCCGACGGTGGCGGTTTGAAAGCAGCGGGAACAGCTGTAAGTACTCCTAAAATTCCCCATTTCTATACCACGGTTACGATTACTGGCGGAGATGGGACCTTGCATGTACATAGGGCACTAATTGACTCTGGCTGCTCCAGAAGTTTGTTACACCCCAAATTGGCCAAGACCCTTAAAACTCTATATGAGCCTTTGGAACGCCCCATCAAGTTAACTCAAATGGATGGGACCTCAATGACTGGAGGAGCAATAAGCGAAATCACCATGCCCATCTCATTTCAAATGGACCAAAATAATTATAGCATGCGGTTCCTAGTTCCCAAGGCGGTGCAGTTCGAATTGGTCTTGGGAATCGACTGGCTCCGTAAATATAATCCCCAAATAGACTGGACCGCTGGCACTCTATCCTCTTCCGAGGCAAGCTTCTCTATTGGCCATGAAGAATTGCAACAAATTCCTTCGCACTACCGTGATTTACAGAAGGCCTTTCATGAGAGGGAGGCTGACAAATTCCCCCCCCACACTGAATTTGACTGTAAATTGGAATTGATTGACGGAGCCTCGCTGCCTAAACCAAAAATCTACCCCATGAGCCAGCAAGAACTCCTTGCCCTCAAAAAGTTCCTTAATAAAAATTTGGCTCGTGGCTTTATCAAGCCTTCTACAGCCCCTACGGCGAGTCCTGTCTTCTTCCGAAAGAGAAAAGATCCGGAGCGGATCCGAGGCTGATAGTTAACTACTCTGCTATTAACCAGGTTATCTCTTCCAATTGTTATCCCATTCCCCTGATACGGACCGTTTTAGACCATCTTGTTCAAGGAAAATATTTCACTAAGCTTGATCTTAAAGAAGCATTTCATAGGATTCGGATGGACCCAGACTCTGAATGGCTCACCACCTTTGCAACCCCACTGGGGAATTTTAAATGGACGGTTCTCCCCTTTGGATTACAATCTGGACCATCTGTGTTTCAGATGTTTTTGAACACCATTTTCCACGACTTATTGTATCAGGGGGTTCTGATTTATTTGGATGACATTTTAATTTATGCAGACTCCATGGAATCTCATGTATCATTGGTTCGGGAAGTGCTTCGACGGCTGATAGATAATAACCTTGTAGTTAATCTGTCTAAGTGCCAATTTGACACCCAAACCTTTGATTACTTGGGTTATAGGATTCAAGATTGTTCACTTAAAATGGACCCTTCGAAAATTAACTCTATTTTGCAATGGCCCGTCCCCAAAACTTTGAAGCAACTGCAGCAATTTCTTGGCTTTGCAAACTTTTACCGGAACTTTATCGAGGATTTTGCAGCCATAGCGCTTCCGCTTACTAACCTGTTACGGAAACCTAAAGGCGAATCTACATGTAAGTCGCACAAACTTCGTTGGTCCCCTGAATGTCAGTCGACGTTTGAACATTTGAAATCTAAATTCACTACAGAGCCATTGCTACTTTTCCCCGACAGTGCTAAGCAATTCATTGTGCAAACAGATGCTTCTGACTTTGCCATGGCCGCTGTTCTTTTGCAACATGACTCTGAGGGAGCACTCAAGCCTTGTGCTTTCATTTCAAAGAAATTTTCTCATCAACAAGCTAATTGGCCTATTTGGGAGAAAGAAGCCAAGGCTATTCATTTTGCGCTGACCACTTGGCGACATTTACTTGAAGGGGCCCGACTCCCCTTTGAAGTCTGGACTGATCATAGAAATTTGCAAGCCTTGCAGTCGGTTAAGAAACTCTCCCCTAAGCAGGCGAGATGGGCTGAATTTTTCCAGAGGTTCCGGTTTAAAATTGTTTTCAAACCTGGCCGTTCCAACCAATTGGCGGACCCTCTATCTCGCCTTCCCTGTTTTGAGGGACCTTCTGCTACGTCCCCCCCTCCAAAGCCTTATTTCCTGCCTCCTCCCTGGCTTCTTAAGTAACTACTCGCACATTAGCAAAAACAAGGCTTTCTGCCTCCTCCCTCTGTGACTCCGCTCTCCGCGATGCTATCGTTCATGCAGCGCATGCCGACTCATGGCTCCCGGCAAATAAGGACAAAATTGAGTGGGTTGACAATCTCCCTTTCTATGGCACCAAGGTCTACGTCCCCCCTGCTGCCCGTGAGCATGTACTTCATCGTCATCACGATTCCAAACCTGCTGGACATTTTGGGTTTTTGAAGACATTGCATGCGATTCGCCGCCTTTTTTGGTGGCCTGGACTAAACTCCTCCGTGCAAACTTACATTAAACAGTGTGCTACTTGCAACGTTTCTAAATCGCCCACATCTAAGCCTCAAGGGCTCCTACAACCTCTGCCTGCTCCTTGTAGCCCCTGGTCGGTTATCGCATGGGATTTTATCGTCTCTCTCCCCTCTTCACATGGCTTTCATGTTATTTGGGTTGTTACTGATCACTTTTCCAAGCAATGTCATTTTGTGCCTCTAAAGAAAGTACCCAATGCTGAACGACTTGCTGACCTATTCGTTCATCATG
Source organism: Ctenosaura bakeri (assembly GCA_948474755.1). Classification (NCBI taxonomy): domain Eukaryota; kingdom Metazoa; phylum Chordata; class Lepidosauria; order Squamata; family Iguanidae; genus Ctenosaura; species Ctenosaura bakeri. Next base: position 185,107 of record CAOLHI010002106.1, on the reverse strand, counting down.
TATGGAAACTTCACGGACTACCTTCGGTGATCATTTCGGACAGGGATCCAATTTTCACTTCCAAGTTTTGGACCTGCCTCTTGAAAACCCTGGGAATCACTCAGAAACTCAGCAGTGCTTATCACCCCCAAACAGATGGCCAATCTGAGCGTGCTAACAAATCTCTTGAACAATTTCTTAGGTGCTTTGTTTCTGAAAACCAGAACGATTGGGTTTCGCTTCTCCCGTTTGCTGAGTTTGCTGTAAACCATGCTGTTCATGCTTCTACTGGGAAACCCCCGTTTGAAATAGTTTACGGCTTTCTTCCTTCTCCTTTCCCCCCCTCACCCTCCCTTCCTCTGCTCCTCCTTCTGTTTCTGCTTGGGTCTCTAAATTTTCGGGCATTTGGCAATCCGTTTCGGATGCTATAGCATCTGCAAAAGCTTCTCACAAACGGTTTGCCGACCGCAAACGGCAGCCTAACCCCTCTTACAAACCCGGGGATCTGGTCTTTCTTTCCTCTAAGCACATTTCGTCTACTTCTCCTTCTAAAAAACTTTCCCCTCGATTTCTCGGTCCTTTTCCTGTGAAAAGAGCTATTAACGATGTTTCTTTTGAACTGGATCTCCCTTCTTCCCTCAAGGCAATTCATCCTGTCTTTCATTCCAGTTTGCTGAAGAGAGCCCCTTCGCTGGATTCTTCGCCGACTGATGTTCCTCAACGCCCCGATTGACTTTGTTATTACTGCATGGGTTTCTTGTATTTCTGTTGTTCTGTAATATTTTACTTGTTTTGCGTATCTATATGTATATGAATATTTTTTTTAAAAAAAAGTGGGGCAGGATGTCAGGAGTCCTCCATGTTTGTTGTTTTAGGATAGCAGTAGCCTGGGGAAATAGTGATAGTAGGCTGTTAACTTTCCCAGGTGCCAACCATTCCTTCCGGCTGGAATTTCAAAGGAACCATTTGGCATGATGACGTTCGTCCTTTTACAACTATCTCAGGAGAAACTTGCTGTTTAAGTGTAAGGCGGGGGGAAAGCATTCCATTCTCGAGCTTTAACGTCTGATAGACAGTATCATTCACTATGTTTCAATAAATCTTCTACTAAAGTTTATTGCTACGTTTGAGGGTGAATCTGTTCCTGACACCCCATCTTGTGTTTTTGCTTGGTTATTTGAGCGCTCCTCCCAGGACCCCCAGAGAACAGGGTAACACTTGCTGGAGGCTGCTCGCGCGATCCCTGCACCCCAGCTCTGTGGAGCTGCATTGTGGAAAGGGCCCCAGTCTCTGGAGCAGTTGAAAACAGGTTTCTGCATCCTCCATATGACATCTTTTCAAATATTTAAACTTGTTTATCATTTCACTTCTTGACCTTCTTTTCATGAGGCTAAAACCACCCAGCTGTCGGTGGCAGGCTGGGGTCGAGCAGGTGTGGGTCAGGAGTTCCAGGAGTCTCGCCTGTGGAGGCCCCTGCCAGCGGTCTAAGGCAAACTCAAACAGGCCTTACAGCAGGTACAACGGAAAGTAAAGAAAGGGTTACTTCACCCGGGATGCTGGCAGAAGGCTGGGCTGGCTGGAACTCCGGACGAGGACGCGGTCATAGGTAGGTGTGGCTGGAACCAGGCACGGACAGACATCTCACGGAGGGCCAACAGTTGTTGCTCCATGCCTGCCTCTGCCTCTCAATGGCCTTAAGTAGGCCTCCAGGGTCAGCGGCAGCCAATCTGACAGCTGGCTCGTAGCTACAAGCCCTCAGCCGGGCTCAGAGCTGCGAGCCATCAGCCAGCTGAGAGCTCTCAGCCTGCAGCTGCCGCTCCAGCAGCCGTCGGGAACGGCGGGCGGCCTCCTTGGCCTGCCGCCGCTGCTGGAACATGGGAGGAGGGCCAGCAGGTTCCTCAGGATTGGGGCCACGGGTGGGCGGTGCCCCAGGATGGAGCCTGGGTCCCGCCCACCCCGGCAGACAGCTTGGGTGTTCTCCCTCGGCAGCGGCGGCCTCCATGACGACCGGCGCTCTCCTTCAGCGGTGAAGGCTTCTGCGGTGTCCTCCTCGGCGGCGGTAGCATCCTGCTCGGCGTCGGCGGCCTCCGCGGTGTCCGGGTGGCCCTTCCCGGTGGCGGAGGCCTCCGCGGTGTCCTCCTTGGTGGCGTTGGCCTCTGCGGCATCCGGGCGGCCCTTCCCAGTGGTGGAGGCCTCTGCGGCGACTCGGGAGTTGTCCGGGTCGTCCTCCGTTCCGGAGGCCGCATCTGCGGCGGCCTCCGAGACGCCGGGGGGCTGGCCAGGCCGGAGCCCCCGACACCAACTCCCTAAGCCTCTCCTCGGAGGGCTTCATGCTTTCCAGGCCTTCTTCCATTTTGGCCGCCCTCTTGTGCACATGTTCCAGCTTATCACTATCTCTCCTGAACTGTGGTGCCCAGAACTGGAGACAGGATTCCAGGTGGGGTCTGACCACTTGAGGAAGAATAGATAAGCCAGGAGTGGCTGCCGCATTTTGCTTTTGCCTGAGTCTACAGGGAAGGGAAGATTCCTCCACCCCCGTCTTCTCTCCTCCTTGTTGAGTTAGTTGAATGCAAACAACTTTAGCCTTCAGCCCAGTTTCCAGCAACTGAAATAAGCTGAGAACAAAGGGAGCAAGTGGGAGGGGGAGGATAGAGAAAAGAGAGGAAAATATTGAACAGCAAAGGACTAATTGGGACTGTCTCTGCCAAACTGGTGTTACCCTGTTTGTTGGGGCTCCCGAGAGGGGCACCCAAATTACCAAATAAAAACACAAGATGGGGGAAATTAGACCCGAGCACTCTCTCAAGCTAACGAGAGGCAGGGTAACTTTAGCCGGGATCTATAACCCTATGTCTATGGCGTCAGGTCAGAAGAGTGGCCAGACAAGTTTTAAAGTAATAAAAGTAGCAGTTTTATTAAAAGACAAACAACAAACAAGACCACTAATTGGAAATAGAAATGGAGAGTTTTCGGGGAGTGGATAATACGACACCTTTTCACGTAGTCTTGGAGAGAAGCAGAGGTTGAGGGGAAGAAACTCAGCGTGGCTGGCTTAGGGGAGTTCTTCAGCCAAACTGACAGTAAGGCGGGATGGAAGTCCAAAGTAGTCCGAAGTAGTTCGAAGTAGTCCAAAGAGGACTTGAAAATGGGGGCTTTTTATAGGGTGGATTATACCTACAGGCCATGCCATGCTCGCTGAGAACAAAGGAAATTTGTAGCTGGACAAAAGTGTTGGAAAAGGTCAGATTTTGCACGATGAGCTTAGCGCTGGATGACAATCGTATGGCCAGTATGCAAATGGCCCAACATAAAGGGATGGCTTGGCACTTGGCCAGGCGTCTTTGTGTAAAGTCATGCTGAGCAAGGCTGGTTTGGAAGAAGGAGTGGTCCCTGAAGCATTGGAGAGGCATTAAGTTGCCTGCCTGAATGAGGGTTGGAATGTACAACCATTAACAGCCACGCCTATTACGTGCTTGTCCGGTGGTCCTTGCAAACACGTGGAGTAGGGTGGCAGAGAAAGGTCGCATAAAGGCCAAATTATTTGATATCAAGAGATATCTAGTGCTCTCACCAGACGTAGCATAACCGTGGTAACACTGGGACAGGTGGAGTATGTGCCACTGGACTCCTTCAATATCAGTGTGTTCTTTTTGCCCTCTACAATCCACAATCCCAGTGGTGTAGCTTGGCTTGAGTGGGGTAGCGGCAGAGGCACGTGGGTGGGGCTATGGCATGCATAGGTGGGGCTACGGTGTGCATGGGTGGCACTGCCGTGCATGGGAGAGGGGCGACGGCACAGGGAAGTCAGGTAAGGAGAGGCATCGCCCCCACCAAAGTGCTGCCCAGGGCACACCGTCCCCCTCACCCTCCCATCTCTACACCACTGCACATTGCCCCTCTTCCTCCTTCTCCTTCTCTCCCCTTATACCTATCCCTTTCCCTACCATTATAAGTCAATGTGGCTCTTCCTGCTTTTGCAAACCTTGGGTTTCCATGGGCATCGTTGTCTCCCTCTTTGGCCAGTTTTCTTTTGCCCACATAAAGACTCCCACTCAGAGAAGGACTTTTCTATCAGCACACAGCAGGAGCGGGGAAAGTGTGGGTCTGTGGGTAATGTACATACAGATCCTGAACCCCACTTTTATGGCCCTTGAATCCCCTGGTGTGATTTTGGGGGCAATTTCCTGACCTCAAACCATCTGCAAACATGGTGGTTTCCCTTTGCCCATACCCCGAACCTCTGAACCCCCTGAAGCCCTTCAACTGCCTGTAACTCAACCCAAAATGAAGTGATGTGATGTCACTTTTGATGCGGCCAAATATACCAGTGTGGCCTGTTGGAGGATCATGGGAGAGAAAATTGGCCCCCTATTCCCTGAGAAGTTGATTGGAACAAAAAAAGAAAAAAAAGAAAAAGAAAAAAGAAGGAAGAGCAGATAGATAATGCATTGAAAATGTAGTAAAAATTTGTATATAAACTTCAAGAAAGTTGCCCAAGTGGGTGTCCATGCAGAATTGCTGTCCTTGTGTTGCACTGGGATAAAAAGTGCTGTAAGCCTTGTGAGGTCCTCAGTCCATAACCAGGGTTGTCAAATTTTAGGGCTTGACCCCTTCCTTCCCTCTCAGCCTTTTGGGGTGTTTGGCTTCACCCTCTGCTCTGCTCTGCAGCCACCTTCTAGCTAGATGCAAGTAGACTAGGGGAAATGTTCCTTCTTCCATCTCCCTAAGTCAGTGAGAAAGAATAATCCCCTCATTTTCCCTTGATCTGGGAGCAGATCCTTTAGTTAAGATTTCTATATTAATTTTCAACCAGGAATGTATGTGTTTGTGTGTGTTTCTATGAGTAAAATATATAGTATATACTCCATAGGAGTGTAGTGTCTAGGTCAAGGGAAGTAACAGTCTGATCCTATACTGCTTTGGGCAGACCCCACATGGGACACTGAGTCCAGTTTTGGGCACCATGATTCAGGAGGAATATGGGCCATTTCCGCACTAAACTGTTATAGCGCTATTATTTCACTTGCAACATCCTATGGAATCCTGGGGTTTGCAGTTTAGGGACCAGCCCCTCCAGAAACTGCAAACCTCAAGATTCCATAGGATATTGCAAGTGGAATAATAGCGCTATAACAGTCTAGTGCGGAAATGGCCAGTATCCCTCCTGATGCTTGTTTTCTGCTGTTCCACATGGAACAATGGCTTCAAACTCCAGGAAAAGAGACTTCACTTAAACATCAGAAAAGAGACTTCACTTAAACTCAAACGCTTAAACTTCCTGATGGTAAGAGCAGTTCAAATACAGTGGAATCTGCTGCTGCCTTGGAATATGGTAGAGTCTCTTTCTTTGCAGGTTTTTAAAGAGTGACTGGATGGGCATCTGTCAAAGAGACTGCTTTGATGGCGTGTCCCTGCATGGCAGAAGGGGGTAGGACTGGATGGCCCTGGGGGGTCTCTTCCAACTCTGGGATGCTATGGCTCTCTGTGTGGGTTTGAGTGACAGGCTGTGAACGACCATGGTTGGTATTGCTTAATGACATCACCAGCAGCCACCCTTAGGTCTCAAGTTTTGGCCTGGAAGCCTTTAAGTCTGGGACAATCCTTAACAGTCAGCATAACAATAGCAGAGGGGTGGCATTGTCTTCCCAGTGATGCGATATAAGCCCCAAAGCCAATTACAAGTTCTAATTATAGTGGACTTGCTAAATCAATAGTAACTTGGCAAATCAACACATTTAAGTTCCATTCACCAAATGAATCTACTCTAAAAGTGGTTTAAGCCTGTTGGTGGGGGAGTCACATGGCTCTCTAGATATTGTTGGACTGCAAGTCCCAGCAGGCCTCACCAGCACTACCAATGATAAAGAATGCTGGGTCTTGCAGTCCAATGACATCTGGAGAGCCGGCCATGATTTCTAGCTCTGATGTCAACCCAAGCCTTTTGGCCACTAGAAAGGAAGAAAGAATCCATTTCTACTGACCAGAGGTTAATTTCCAAGGCTGTTGATGTGGATGTTTTCCTTCAAGTTGACTTACACTGACCTAAGGTGAACCTATCATGGGGTTTTCTTGGCAAGATTTGTTTGGAGGGGTTTTGCCCTTGCATTCCTCTGAGGCTGAGAGAGTGTGACTTGCCCAAGGCCATCCAGTGGGTTTCCATGGCTGAGCAGGAATTTGAACCCTGTCTCCCAGTGTCAAAGTCCAATATTCTAACCAGTAGACCGTGCTGGCTCTCCATTTCCAAGGTACTGGCTCACAATTTTAATGTAAATTATTTATTTGCATCTGTTATCTGCATCTGTTTCAGTTTTTTCAATTATTGTTTTAAATTCTGAATAGATTTTAACAGTTTAAATTGAGTCCGCTTGTAAGCTGCCCTGAGATCCCACGATATAAGTTGGGATAGACATATTTTAATAAGGCCATTTCCGCACTAGACTGTTACAGCACTATGATTCCACTTTCAGCATCCTATGGAATCCTGGGGTTTGCAGTTTCGGGAGGGGCCAGCCGGCCCCTCCCGAAACTGCAAACCCCAGGATTCCATAGGATGTTGAAAGTGGAATCATACTGCTATAACAGTCTCCTGTGGAAGTGGCCAAAATCAATAAATGCATTTAAGAGAGGGGCAGTTAATGTGCTTGTTTCCTTGAAACGGCCGGTGGTTCTTAGTTTTGCACACATTATATCTGCTGCACGTGGTAGCTGATAATGGGTTTGGAGGGATTAGGGCTGGGTCGACATTCAGCAAACCCATTTCAATGGTCTTAATGAGTAAAATCCTATCTAGCTTTAGAGATTGGTGGGATTTGAGTCTGGTTTTCCCACCTGCAAATAAGAGAACTCGAGAAATTGGTGGATTTAGCATAGAAAAAAAGCCAGCCCACTACCTTGATGCCAGTGGTTTCTCTTGCGATTGCACACCTACCTTTTTTGATGAAACTCTTGAATTGCACACTGAGAATACCTAGGAAGTGATATGCCAGCTGTGAATCTGATCTAAGTGTGATAAATTGGCAAAGACACTAAGAACCGGAATTGATCACCCCTATCGGTCCCTGCCATTCGGGCAAACCTAGCCCAGCTGTCTTCTGTTTATCATGCAAGAGGGAGACTTGCCTGGCCAGAGGAAAATAGGCCTGTATGAATTCATTTCGTACCCCTGCCGAGACAGATCTATTTGGGAAGTCGCCACAACAGCAGCCGCACTAAATCCGCGTATTCACAAGCTACTTTTGAACTGTGGATAATGAGGTTTTCGACAATAGACTGCGGGCCAAAAAGCTGTGCGCTCAGCTGCGATGGAGTAAATCAGGAAGATGAATCCCACAAATGCTGGAAGTCGGCGGGGAGCCAAAAGCCACCTCTCTCTGGAAGCTTCTGGCTGTAATGAGATTTTGGTCCTGATGGAAGATCCCAATTTGTTTGTATCCAACATCTTATCAAAGAGATAAAATGTGTAAGAGCTGATGGAAATTATCAGTGCTAATTGAGTCGAAGGATGGTTTCCCACCATCAGCTTGGAATTGTTCAAAAATCAAGAGTTGAGGAGGGTAGTGGTGGGAAGAATTGGATAGATGGGGCAGGGGGAAATAGACTAGCCAGTCAGATACACAGGGCCTTTCAATACTACACTGTTATAGGCCCTTTTCGCATGGTATTTTCCATGTGAAAGTACGCCTGGAGCTTTGTGCGATTGTAAGGAGCGATCTGCATGATGCACTCATAATTCCGTGATGCTCCAGGGGCTGGCAGGTGTGCACTTTTTCATTTTCAGCTAGAAGCCAAAAATGGTGGGCGATCGCACATTGCTCCCGGGCCCCGCGCACACTTACCTGGCGTGCGGAGTCTCCGGAGCTGCGCCAGTCACGCTTCCTGCCCCAGCGTAGCCTGGGAAGGTCCCAGGCTGCATTGTAGAAGGAAGAGGCAGGGTGCTCACGTGAGCAGGCAGTTTGTGTGGAGTCGAAGGACCCCAAATACGAGAGTCTCTCGCCGGAGGCTGCTCGCATGATCCCAGCACCTCGGCTCCGGAAGAAGGTAAGGTGCGGAAAGGGCCATAGTGCTATTATTTCACTTTCAACATCCTGTGGAATTCTGGGGTTTGTAGTTTCCTGAGGCCAAAGGGCTCTCTGGTGGAGAATTCTAAATGCCCCTCCCTAAACCCCAGGATTCCATAGGAGGTTGAAAGTGGAATAATGGCACTATAACAGTGTAGTGTGGAAAGGTCCAGAGTGAAGGCAGATTAGGATGAGAGGATGGAGAAGATCTGAATAGGGTTTGGAAGACTGTGGAAATAGTTCAAGGAGTTCATGTTTAATGAAATGTTGTACAATTAATCTTTACCGGTTTTATGTTCTACAATTTGTGTCTGACTGCTTTTCTTTTAAGAACTGATACCGAGAACTTGTTGCAACAGCTCCGCTGTCCGCCAGAACGTTTCTGGGCACAATTCAAAGTGCTGGCTTTGACCGATAAAGCACTGGACAGCCTGGGCCTGGCTTATCCGAAGGACCATGTCTCCTTTTATGAGTCCAGTAGGGCTCTAAGACCCTCTGGAGAGACCCTTCTCTCTGTCCTGCCACCCTCTCAGGCTCGTTTTGTGGGAACAAGGGAGTCAGGGCCTTCTCAGTGGTGGCTTCCAGCTTTTGGAACTCCCTCCCTAGAGATGCCAGAGTAGTCTTGTCCTTGCCTTGATCTCTTTCTATCAGCAAGTCAAAGCAACCCCCTTCTGCCATGCAGGAAGACACAATCCAAGCCCTCCCTTCGACAGATGGCCACCCAGCCTCTGTCTAAAAACCTCCAAAGAAAGAGACTTCACCACACTTCCAGGCAGCAGTGTATATCTAACTACTCTTACTATCAGGAAATTCTTCCTCATGTTTAAGTAAAAGCTCTTTTTCTATAGTTTGAAGCTATTTCTCCATGTCCTAGTCTTTGGAGCAGAAAAAAGAAGCTTGCCTCATCCTCCATGTGACATCTTTTCAAATACTTAAATACGGCTATCATGTCCTTTCTTAACCTTCTCTTTTTCAAGGTAAATGTTCCCAGACTCCCCCTGCCCTGCTTCTGATAGCACATAGTTTCCAGGTCTTTAAATGTGTTGCTTGCCCTCCTCTGGACACATTTCAGCTTGTCAGCATCCTTCTTGAACTGGAGTGTCCAGAACTGGACACAGGGTTCCAGGTGAGGTCGTGCATTTTGGTTGCACGTTTGGTATCTTGGAGGGATTGCACAACACTGGCCATTTCTGCACTAGGCTGTTATAGCGCTCTGATTCCACTTTCACCATCCTGTGGAATCCTGGGGTTTGCAGTTTCGGGAGGGGCCGGCTGGCCCCTCCCGAAACTGCAAACCCCAGAATTCCACAGGATGGTGAAAGTGGAATCAGAGCGCTATAACAGCCTAGTGCGGAAATGGCTACTGTCTTTCAACTCATGAGCTGCATAGCACAATTAATGTGCAGCTCCACATGAGGGACTTACATTGTGCAAGCCTCCTAGAGGATCTTGGCCTCTGTGTCTTCCCAAAGGGAAAAGCAACACACAACCACCAACACTGCCAACTGGAGGCAGGGAAACTGTATCTTCCCAGCAGCACACAGCTCTGAGGAGGACAGAAAGGCATGTGCTTGAGAGCATTCCTGCACCCCATGCCCGAACCTCATTCTTGCCCTGGTTCCAATCTCCTGCTGCCTCTAATGATGGCAAGACTTACTTTCTATAATTAGATTTTAGGAGGTGAAGTAAATTTAGGCAAGCCGCCGTGAGTGATTATGAAGCTTAATGACAGGCTCATTCTGTGCCGTGAGGAACACGGCATCTTTCTGTTAATAGTCGTATCAGGCATAACTCGTTGCTTTTGCATGCAGCGAGAGAATCCACTCCAAGCCGGTTTAATATACCTGCAAATGCTTCGGGGCATAACACAGAAGCGACGCCGACAAATAAAAGGCTCAAGCATTGTGGTGGGATGGGCAGGAATAACGATAAGCTACATGTGCAGCTATTCGGTTGTACATTCTGCGTTGTCCAGTGCCACCCATTGAAAGCTTCAGGGGTGCAACCTGGCCCAGGTTTGGTTTGGTTTTGTGGTAAGGTCATGTTACCCCAAAATGTAGGTGCCGCAAGGGCCACCCTACAATGCCAAATACTTCCTTGAAAAAGTGGGGAATTAATTAGCTCAAAATCAGGAGGCTGCGAGAGGGGGGCAACTTAGCAAGATCTATCCTACCAGTGTTTACGGGCACACGCAAGAAAAGAATCAGTCAGAGATTCAGAGGTAAGCTAAAAATGGGTTTTATTGAGGGGAATTCACTCATGCATGCACACAAGATACACACAATCAAACATTCACACAAGAGCTAGCTGAAAAAGAAAGGGAGGAAAAATCATAGAGAGGCTGAGGGTTTTGGGGGGTTTATAATTACCAGTCCGGAAGAGTAGTGAAGAGCAGAAATGTGTTTTGGCTTAGGTGGGACCTAAGGACAGTGACGGGTAGACCTTCCAGAGGCTGCCCTGGGCATCCTGAAATCAGGGGTATTTGTACCCTGAAAATGGCTTGTGGCTGTGAAGGTTCCAGGTGCAAGACAAAAGGAACCTGTTGTGGACAATGGGTCTTTCACCTGTTGATGGGCTTATTGCTTGGATTGACAAAGACATGATGGGTGTTGTAATAGCTGCCTATTGTGGGTGCTGTGAGGACAGAGGAAAGAATCCAGGTGTACAAGGATGGATATCTGTCAATCAGTGTCCTGGTGGGCTCCTCACAGTTGGATTCCCTGGAAAAGTCCAGCTTCTGTTTAAGCCTATTATCCCCAGGAATGATGTGTATTTGCCTGACAGATGACTCAGTCTTACCTGGAGGAAGTTTGGAGTTGACCTGTCCTTCTCACATTTACAGTCAAATTCTTTCCCTCGCTCGGTTTGGCCTCTCCGTCACCTCTCAGGCTTGAATTTGGTTTCAGAGCCAATAAAATGTGTTGCCAATTAGGTATGGTGTCCATCCAAACCATACTGATGTTGGGGACCCCCAAAGCAGGGCCTTACAGTCACTAGAGGCTTCTATTTTGTAAGATTTGTATTTTGTATGGAAATACATGGGGGCCTAACATGCTGCAGTGTTTTGAGTGTTGAACTAGGATTCTGGGAGACCAGAGACTGAATTTCTATTCAGCCGTGGCAACCCACTGAGTGAACTTGGGTGAGCCATGCTTGTTCAGCTCCAGAAAAAGTAATAAACTTCTGAATACATCTGGACAAGAAACTGTAGGATAGGATTGTCATAGAATCATAGAATCCTAGAGTTGGAACAGACACCAGGGGCCATCGAGTCCAGTCCCCTGCTATGCAGGAACACCCATCAAAGCATTCCCAACAGATGGCCATCCAGCCTCTGCTTAAAAACCTCCAAAGAAGGAGACTCCATCACACTCCATGGAGGCAGCAGATTCCACTGTTGGACAGCTCTGATCATCAGGAAGTTCTTCCTGAGGTTCAGGTGGAATCTCCTTTCCTGCAGCTTGAATCCATTGCTCCTTGTCCTTGTCTCTGGAGCAGCAGAAAACAAGCCCTCTCCCTCCTCTACATGACATCCCTTCAAATATTTAAACATGGCTATCCTGTCCCCTCTTCACCTTCTCTTCTGCAGACTAAACATACCCAGCTCCCTAAGCTGTTCTTCATAGGGCAAGGCTTCCAGACCCTTCACCATTTTGTTCGCCTTCCTCTGGACATGTTCCAGTTTCTCAACATCCTTTTTGAATTGAGGTGCCCAGAACTGGACACAGGATTCAAAATGAGGCCTAACCAAGGCAGAGTAGAGTGGTACCAGTACCTCCCTCGATCTAGACACCATACTCCTATTGATGCAACCAAGAATCGCGTTGGTTTTCTTGGCTGCCGCATCACACTGCTGATTCATGTTCAGCTTGTGATCTACCAAGACTCCTAGATCCCTTTCACACGTACTGCTATCCAGCCATGCGTCCCCCATCCTTTATTTGTACATTCTATTTTTTCTGCCTAAGTGCAGGACCTTACTTTTCTCTCTGTTGAAATTCATTTTGTTAGCTTTGGCCCAGCTCTACAATCTGTCAAGGTCGTTTTGAAATTTGATCCTGTCCTCTGGTGTATTAGCAACCCCTCTCAATTTGGTATCATCTGCAAATTTGATCAGCATGCCCTCCACTCCTTCATCCAAGTCATTGATGAAGATGTTGAATAGCAGCCCTGGGCCCCGAAGAGAACCCTGTGGCCTCCCACTAGTCAGGATGAAAAGGATGAAAAGCAACCATTGGTGAACACCCTTTGGGTGCGGTTCGTCAACCAATTACAAATCCACCTAACAGTAGCCCTGTCCAGTCATATTGGAGCCAATGTGCTACAGTGGTTTGAATTTTAGACCAGGACTCTGAGAAACTCTATTTTGCCTTGATCAAACCCCAACTGGAATACTGAGTCCAGTTCTGGCCACTGATCCAGTTCATGAAGGGTATTGACAAGCTGGAACATGTCCAGAGGAGGGCGACCAAAATGGTAGAAGGCTGGAAACCATGAAGCCCTATGAGAAGCAGCTTAGAGCGCTGAGTATGTTTAGCCTGGAGGAGAGCAGGTTAAGAGGTGACATGATAGCCATGTTTAAATGTTTGAAGGGATGTCATATTGAATATGGAGCAAGCTTGTTTTCTGCTGCTCCAGAGACCAGGACACTATGGAGCAGTGGCTTCAAACTTTAGGAAAAGAGATTCCATCTAAACATTACGAAGAATTTCCCAAAGGTAAGGGCAGTTCAACAGTGGAATACGCTGCTGCCTCAGAGGGTGGAGGAGCCTGCTTCTTTGAAGGTTTGTAAACCAAGGCTGGATGGTCATCTGTTGGGGATGCTTTGATGGTATATTCCTGCATGGCAGGGGGTTGGACTCAATGGGTCTTGTGGTCTCTTCCAACTCTATGATTCTATGATTCTAAACCAGATTCTATGAGTCTCTGCTTCGTCATGGAAACCGCTGGGGGACCTTGGGCAAGTCACCTGCTCTCTCCCTAAGTGGAAGGTCATGACAAATCTCCAGAACTATGGCAGTGATTAGAGTGTTGGACTAAGTCTCCTGAAGGCCATGGTCTGAATTCCTGCTCAGCCACTGAAACCCTCTGGGTGACCCTGGACGAGTTATCTCCTGCAGGAACCATTCAGGGGAAAAAAAGGGACTGGTCTTGTCTTGGAGACGAAGGAAAATGGGGTCGGAGAGAGTCATGGAAATCCAGTGGGAGACTTTGGGCAAGGCCCACTCTCTCAGCCCAAGAGGATGGCAATGGCAAACCTCCTCTGAACAAATCTTGCCAGGAAAACTCCACAATACCTTCAATTTATGGTCAACACAAGTAAAAAATGACTTGAAGGCACACGACACAACCACAACTCAAGCTTACCAAACTTCTTGCTTCACAGTTGGGAGATATGTGAGATAACAGTATATCTAAGGAACAAAAGTAATTAATATTTGTAAGCAGAGCAACAAATAAAAGAGACTTAACTTTTGTTAAAACAAATCCACATGAAGTAGACCTACGTACAAGTACTAAAGTTTTCATAACATCTCATAGAGAGAAGTTCAGTAACATATGCTTTCTAAACATGGAGGAGACAGAAAGAACTATGGGCTGCAAAATGGAGAATAAATAAACTCAGATTAAGGCCATTTCCACACTGGACTGTTATAGTGCTATTATTTCACTTTCAACACCCTATGGAATCCTGGGGTTTGCAGTTTAGGGAGGGGCCTTTGAGGATTCCCCAGAATTCCATAGGATGTTGAAAATGGAATAATAGCACTATAACAGTCCAGTGTGGAAACGGTCTAAGAAGTGCAGCACATGACTAAAAGCCAAGGAACAGGTAATGACATTAGTACATTCTATACCAATCCAATCTAATGCTTTTATTACAGTCAACAGACCATGAGGCAGTAAAAGTTAAACACAGCAATACCTAAAACAGCATATAAATATGCAATATAATATTATACATATGCAATACATACAATACACTGAATATACGATATATGGTGTATATACAAATAATATGTTGTTATTAAAATTGAATTAAAATTATATTTAATTGTATTAAAATTATTGGTATGATTTTAATAACACAGCAAGAGCAGTGAACTCTTCCATTTATTTAATTAATATATTCTATGGCTAAATTCTTTTTTTTAATGTGTTTTTATTAAAATTTTGAATAAAGAATAAAAAACCTCCCCTCTCTGCTTCCAAGCATCTTTTTTCCAGTTGAGTCTGTGTTTACATTCCATACATACATTGTTTCTGTTTAACAAAGAATCTTGCACTATTATTTTTAATATTGTTACATTACAGCTTATACTTTATCTATTACATCATTAGTTTACATTATCCACCTTTTCATCAATCTTTCTCTGTTCCTTCCTTTTCTTATTCTTTTATCCAATTCATCACTTCTTGCCATTCTCTTGCAAAGTTCTGGACTGGCTTATTTTTAAGTGAAAAAATTAGCTTTCCTGTCTCTGCCATATCCAGGACTTTTAATTTCCATTCTTTTGTATCAATATAATTTCTTTCTTTCCAATATTGAGCCTATGTCAATCTTGCAGCAGTTATTACATATAACAATGTTTTCTGCTATGGCTAAATTCTTAGGCCATTTCCGCACGACACTCTTATAGCGCGATGATTCCACTTTCAACCTCCTATGGAATCCTGGGGTTTGCAGTTCCGGGAGGGGCCAGCTGGCCCCTCCCGGAACTGCAAACCCCAGGATTCCATAGGAGGTTGAAAGTGGAATCATCGCGCTATAAGAGTGTTGTGCGGAAATGTTCTTAGATAGACAAGCAAACTAGCTGCTACTAAGTGCATGTTAAAGCTGCCGCCTTTAACAATGTAATCCCTGCATACTGGCTGGGGGATTGTGGGTGTTGCAGTCCAAAAAGAGGAAAGCATTTCCTAGCTCTGCAGAAGCCAGAAACTGCTCCAGCTGTAACGGAAGAGACCAGTTGTTGCAAAGAAATGCCACATGGCCCAGTGGTCGTAGGTCAACTGAAATGACTTGGAGAGGTGCTGAGCCACGGTGGGATTTCCAGTGCTCATTGCAGTCAGCTGAGGAAGAAGGTGAAAAACAAACTTGCTAACAGGGATTCCAGGGCAAGCAGGTGTTGATGTGTCACAAGGAAGCCTGCTAGGTCATGAAAGCCTTTGCGGCCTCATTGATTTTATCCAATTTGCACATAGGCTACGACTGAGCATTGTTTCAACTGGTTTTACACTGTCTGGTTTTAACTGACAAATGATTTGAATATGGTTGGAGTTCACTAACGCAGTAATGGATGCACAACCTCAAATTATGCATCCTTAATTGATTTGTATGAATGGTCCCTGTATATTCATGATTGTGGCAATATTCCCACAGTCCTAAAAGTCTCCCAATCCTGCCTTACTGGGCATGAGCCTCTGCAAATGATTGTGATCTGTTCTCTTGTCAGCCGGGTCGTAGCAGACAGATGCTGCCATCCTCCTCCCTCCAATGATCTCTGATGTGAGGAGGAATTGCAAGAGGGATCTTGCTTCTGATAGGTGCACTGGGGATCGTTGGGAGCGGGGAGAAACATCTGTGTATTGTGCCCTGATCAACAGGAGAACATGCTCCTGTTGCTTACAGCAGCTGCTCCCCGATAAAGCGGGATGGCAGAGGGTAGGGGGTGGGCCAGGAGACTCTGTTACCCTGTATGTTGGGGGTCCCGGGAGGGGCACCCAAATTGCCAAACACAAACACAAGTTGGGGGAATTTAACTCGAGCACTCTCTTGTCTAAACGACAGGCAGGGTAACTTTAGCAAGGATATTTTAACCCTATGTATACGGCTTCAGGTCAGAGAGCAGGCAAGCAAGTTTAAAGTAACAAAAATAGCAGCTTTATTGAAGAATAAACAATAATCAAAGCAACGTATACACACTAGATAACTTGGAAACGGAAATGGAGAAATTTGGGGAGAATAGGTGATATGACACCTGGTCTCGTAGTCCTGGAGAGAAGCTGGGTTCTGGGAGAGAAAGCTCAGTGTGGCTGAGGGGAGTTCGCTTAGACGACCGGCAGCAAGGTGGGATGGAAGTCCAGAGTGATCCAAAGGAGTCCGAAGACTGTTTGAAAATGAAGGGTTTTTATAGGGGAGTTTGTGCCTACAGGCTATGGCATGCCAGGTGAGAACAAAGGAAATCTAGAGCTGGACAAAGGATTTGGAAAGGTCAAGTTTAGCATGATGAGCTTAATGCTCGACGACAATAGTTTGGTCAGTATGTAAATGTCCTGTTTAGTGGACTGGCTCGGCTGAAAGCCATGCAGCTATTGTACGGTTTGCAACTGGAACTTCCCTGAAGCTACGAGCGAGGCTTGAGTTGCTGGCCTCAATAGGGTCTGGAATGCAAAACCGTTAACGGTCGCACCCTGTCCGTGCTTGTCCGGAGAACCTCGCAAACACGTGGAGTGGGGTGGCTGGAAAAGGTCAAGCAAAGGCTGAATTGTTTGATATCAAAATGATATCTGGGGTCCTCACCAACAGTGCCATAGCAGCAGTAACAACACTACCTACTTGAGTACACTTAGCTAAATTGCTAAAGCCATTTCCGCACTAGGCTGTTATAGTGCTATGATTCCACTTTCACCATCCTATGGAATCCTGGGGTTTGCAGCTTTGGGAGGGGCTGGTGAAACTGCAAACCCCAGGATTCCATAGGATGTTGCAAGTAGAATCATAGTGCTATAACAGACTCGTGCAGAAATGGCCTAAGTTAGGATCTTGGCCTGTATTTTTATCCTTAAAAGTTACTGCTAATGTTATTGTCTTAAACTGATTTTGGATACAGGGCAGGATATAAATATAAGTGAGAGCCAGTGTTGCGTAGTGGTTTGAGCACTGGACAAAGAACCTGAAAACCAGGGGCCTTTCTGCACTACACTGTTATAATGCTCTTATTCCACTTTCAACCTCCTTTGGAATCCTGGGGTTTGCAGTTTAGGGAGGGGCCTTTAGAATTCTCAGCTAGCAAACTCTTGGGCCTCAGGAAACTACAAACCCCAGAGTTCCATAGGAGGTTGAAATGGAATAATAGCACTATAACAAGATACTGCAGAAAGCCCCCCAGGTTCAATTCTCTGTTCATACAAACCCACTGGATGACCTTGGGCAAATCACAAATGCTCAGCCTCAGAAAACCCCATAATAGGTTCACCTTAGGGTTGTCGTAAGTTGGTGATGACTTGAAAACATACAGCAGCAGAAGCAACAACAAATATAAATGGCTGAGATCCTGCACAAGAGGCTATGATTTGGAGCTTCACAATGGTGTAGCTACATTCTTGGCAGGACAAACAACCCTTCTGCTGAACTGCAACTAGGTGTACCTGGGCAACCTGGGTGGTGTATTGTTAAACAATAGGAAGTCCTGTTGAGCTATGCATCCCATAGCTCTCTGATACGTGTGGTGCCATGGGACCTCTAGCACCACAGACACACTTTTGGCTCTGCTGGGGCAATGACCTTGGAGGTGTAGCTACATCTATTCCTGTCTTGAAAATATGAGCATCATGCAGCATCCCAGTTCACCTTTATGTGATTGTCAGTTTACAAAGATGTCTGTTTACAAGGACCCGGGGCATCCCAGTTCACCTTTATGTGATCATCAGTTTATGACGACATCATTTTACAATGATGTAAATCTGTTTATGGTGATGTCCACTTACGATGATACAAATACTTAATAAGATGCCAGTCAAATATTTTAATAAGTAAACAAACAAACAAACAAATAATAATCCTCTGTGTCATTTTGAAGAGACAGAATCCTCTTGATTGGTTTTGTGCTCTAGGGTTAGAAACATTTTCTCTGTTGCCCGGGGTCCCTTCCCATTAAAACCAGAGTTCAGAAGTTGAGAGAAGCCCTTTTTCCTAACAGCCCTCATTAATCCTACCTGTGTCAAATTTTGAGCTTGAGCTCCATGATTCAAGACAGAAACTCTTGGCAAGAAACAAAGAGAACCGTCCCTCTTTGGCAGACAGTAGGGCCTTGTTATGCAGTTCGAGCCACCTCTGACTTAAGCAAACTTTAATTAAAGCAGACAAAAGACTGAGTGTCTGGGGCTGAAAATTCCAGCATCCTACAAAAAATCTTCTAACAACCAAGGCTAGAGACATCTCTCTGTCTTGAGGTCAGCTTTGACATTGCCGAGTCTGGAGATCTCAGGCCTTTCATAGCAAAAATAAGATGAAATGCAGCAAAAGGAGTTAAAATCCAGGAGCCTACTCATACAACAGTACTGGAGCAGGATGGCTACAGAACAGGAAACCCATCACAAAGAATTAAGCGACAAAAGAATCTGCAGCATATTTTTAGATGCTGCAAGCACATACACACATATTTATCCATCCACCCACCCACCCACCCATCCATCCATCCATCCATCCATCCATCCATCCACCCATCCTGTTACCCCAAAATATGGGTGACTCAGAGGTCCACCCACAATGCCAGTACCTCCATGCAAAGGTGGGGAATTTTTAGCTCAATATTAGGAGGCCTGTGAGACGGGGGCAAACTGGTGAGATCTTTGACACCAGTGTTTACCTGTACTTCTACAGGGAAGAACCAGCCGGAGATCCAAAAGTATGTTTATTTGTGCTTTATTGGGGGAATTAATCACATGCACAACATCCAAACAATCACACAATCACCCAAGGCTAACTGAAGGAAAGAGAGGAATGGTTTTAGATAGTGAGATTTCAGGGTGTAGTGGGTGATATTTACCAGTCACAAAGACCAGCAAAGAAGCAGTGATGTGACTTAGATTTTCATCTAAGGACAATACACAATTGGGAATCAGAGTGGCTACCAGCAATTGATGTACTGTGAATTAGCTGGCTGAAACTGAGGGTTTTTATACACGATTTCTGCCTGGAGGGCAAGGGTGTGAATAGCTCTCTGACTGAGTAAACAATGGAATTTGCAGAGTGGACAATGAAGTACAGAATGGGCTAATGGTTTTAGTGTTAGGTGACAAAGGACTAATGGTCACCTGATAGCTCAGTGCACATCGGACAGGTTTTAGGATAAGGAGCAATGGATTCAAGCTGCAGGAAAGGAGATTCCATCTGAACCTCAGGAAGAACTTCCTGACGGTCAGGGCTGTCCAGCAGTGGAATCTGTTGCCTCCATGGAGTGTGTTGGACTCACCTCCTTCTTTGGAGGTTTTTAAGCAGATGGTCATCTGTCGGGAGTGCTTTGTTGTGTGTTCCTGCATGGCAGGGGGTTGGACTGGATGGCCCCTGGGGTCTCTTCCAACTCTACATTTCTATGATTCTATGATTTTATGAAACATTGCTTGGTCAGGAGATCAGACAGTCTCCCAGTAACTATTGTTCCAAAAGGATAGAGACATTAAGGCTAGCTGCAAGCTTATTATCTTGGGAGTTACCTGGTGATTTCTTGACTATGACCTGGCTATGCCTAGAGGGGGTTTCTGACCTAATTTGGAAAAGTCTTTTTCTTTTGTCCAGCCTGGCCATTACAGCCAAAGCAGGGCACATTTTATATCAAAGCCAATTAATGTATCTTGACAATTGAATCATATTTCACCAATTAAAGCATATCAAAGTACAGGGGTGCATGTCCTGGTAACAATGCATCTATTTAGACATAGAAATAAACTACTGTGGCCTCAATTAAGTTGCTAGTTCCAATGCAATTTACATGCGTTGACTTTCTATTCAGCCACTGAATCAATTGCTGAAGTTTTTGCTATGCGTGCTCGTGTGCACCCGACACAGACCCTCCAACATTTTATAGCTGAAAATTAGGACACATTTTGGCCAAGCAACATCAGATTGTGGTCAAGATGGCAGAAGCTATTAATGAGAAAGAACAGAAAAGCCAGAAGAAGCTGCAATGGTTTGCTTTTGCCTGAGTCCATTGGGAAGGGCAAGATTACGCCCTCTCTGCCTCCCTGTTGAATTAAAACTGAGTGTAAATTCCTTTTGCACTATTTTTAAAAAAATATTTTTATTAAGAGTCATTCAGGAAATATTTATAGGGGTATAATTGAATATAGGGTAATAACATGAATAAAGTTTATACATTATATGTTGAACAGAGGCAGAGAAAACTATTACCTATATTAGTTGGATTAATGAATGGACACTTTAAATTAGGAAAGTTGTGCAACAGAGAGAACAGAAAAAGAGGGAAAAGGAGAAAAAAAGAGAGAGAGAGAAAACAAAGAGAATTAGGAAAATAAAAGATGCAAACTTCCCCATATGATGGGTTCATAGCTTTGAGTAATTCAGATCCTTTTGCTCAGGCCCTTTTTGCAGGACGTGGCTGTCCTGCTCAGGCCCTTTTTGCAGAATGTGGTTGTCCTGCCATAGGGATGGGAGAAGGACAGGACTGTGGCAATGGTTACAGATGACGTCGTTGCAGTCCCGTCCTTCTCCTTTCCCCGGGAGGCGCAATCATGGAATAAATCACTGATTGGTTTTCCCTATCAATGAGCTGTGATTCTGCCACCATCCTGCACTTACCTGGTGAGCAGAGCGTCCGGAAGCCCCAGGGCATCCTGGAGCAGTAGCCAGCTGCTCTGCGGCGGGAAGAAGTGGAGGCATCATGCTTCCCGAATTGCGGCAGCAGATGGTACAGAGGGGAGCATTTCCGTTGCACTCCCCTCTCAGCAAAGCCATTTCCGGAATCTCTACAGAATGCTGCTGGGATCAGGTAAAGGAAGGAAGGAAGCTGAGGACAAAGGGGGAAAGTGGGAGGAGGAGAGAGAAACTGGAACATTTTAAAAGCGGCTGAAAAAGTGGGATGGCAGGGGATGAATTGGGGTGTGTCGGCCAAATTGGCACAGTTGGAGTGTTATGCAGAAACACTCACGCCAGTTTGGAAGTAGATGATTAAAACCAAGGTTCAATTGCTAGGATTAACCTAGAGTGGAGTCCTAACTAAAGAACCAATGGGATTTAATCAGTGTTGATTTCCCACTTAGCCACCAATTTAGTGGATTCAATAGTCTCTCTCTCTTTCTCTTTCTTCTCTCTCACACACAAATGTGCTAATTAGTCAAGCATGCATAGAAATATATTTATAAATAGATTATTATGGTGTCAGTTCAGTTGCTACTCCCTACTAATCCATTTGCACAGACTGGGTGAAGGCAAACAAATTGAAGCTTAATCCAGGCGAGATGGAGGTGCTTCTGGTCAGTTGAAAGGCAGATCAAGGAAGAGGAGTTCAGCTTTTGCTGGTTAGGGTTATGTCCGCCCAGAAATCTTAGGCTCATAGCTAAGACTCATAAGAAGAACTGAGGGAAACATAGCAGTTACACTACAAAGTCATAGGAGTTTGATATCGCTTTAAGAGCCATGACTCAATCCCAGGAAATCCTGGGATTTGCAGTTTGGGGAAGAAGTATCTTGACTTATCTGCTTGCAAGCTCTAGTGAACTGTTTTGAACTACATTTCTTAGAAGAGAGACTGAGGGCTAAATCAAGGCACACAGGGAACCCTGGTTCAGGGGAATCTGCTTGATCTCTTTCTTGATATTTCCACATACCTTTCCAAACTATACATGCCAGGATGCCATAAGATGGGAGCCATGACAGTTAAAGAGGTACAAATTGTGATGGCCATGCAGCATAGAGACATTTTTAGAATCATAGACTCATAGGCCTTTTTCACACTTGGCAAAGAAATCACCCCCATTCCGGTACTCACCGAACTGGAGTGCTCCCTTGGCGGATCCAGGCTGGTCCGCAGCAGTGCATGGCTGCGCTACACACTGCTCCAGGGATGAAAATGGTGGCTTCCAGTTGGTGGAGGCTCTCCACCAACCGGTGAAGCTCGTTAGCCTAAAGCCCGCCCCCGGAAGATCTGCAGGCTCGCACTGGTGAGAGCCTGCAAATCTGCACCGGAGCGTGGCCACGGAGTGGTGCGCTCCGTGCTGTTGAAAGACCTGTTTTAAGCAGTCTTTCAATAGCATGGAGAATGATCACATTTGGTTGTTCCGCAGTGGGTTGAAGTCCGGAACTACACAAAGTAGTCCTGACCCAGTCCTCTTCTAAGTGCAAATGTCCTTGCTGGAGGATGCTCTGCACCATTCTAAAAACAAAGTGTGGAAAAGGCCATAGAGTTGGAAGAGACCTCAACAGCCATTGAGTTCAACCCCCTGCCACAGAGGAACACACACGCAAAGCATCCCCAGCAAATGGCCATCCAACTTCTATATAAAAACTTCCAAAGAAAGTGACTCCACCACAATCCAAGGCAGCATATTCCACTGTTGAACAGCTCTTATCATCAAGAAAGTCTTCCTAATGCTTAGGTGAAATCTCTTTTCCTGTAGCTTGAATCCATTGTTCCATGTCCTAGTGTTGTCTGGAGTAGCAGAGAACAAGCTTGTTCCCTCTTCAACATGACATCCCTTCAGATATTTAAACATGGCTATCATGTCACCTCTTAACCTTCTTTTCATCAAGCTAAACATACCTAGCTCCCCAAATCACTACTCATAAGGCATGGTTTCCAGATCCTTCACCTTTTTGGTTCACCCTCCTCCGGATCCATTCCAGCTCATCACTATCCTTCTTGAACTGTAGCACCCAGAACTGGACACAGTATTCCAGGTAAGACCTGACCAAAGCAGAATAGTGTTACCCTGTTTTCTGGGGGTCCCGGGAGGGACACCTAAATGTGCTCTCAATTATATAAGTTGGGGAAATTAGCACAGAGCACAGGCTAGCAATGCGAGAGGCAGAGCAACGGAGCAGAATCTTTTACCCAATGTCTACGGAGTCAGGCCGAGTCAAGGAGCAAACAGGATTGAAATAATAAATGTTGTTTTATTAAAAATACAATCAAACAGTGTATGCAACACACTCATGCAGAGAACTAAAGAAATAAAGGTTGGAGTGGGATAGAGGGATTTTTAGAGGAGATTGTTGGTTTGGGTAATACTCCACCTGTCCTGAAGCCTGGGAAGTCTGGAGATAGAGTTCGTAGGTATGAAGGTTCTCAGTACGTGGAACTGAGGGGAAGGCTCACCAAGCAAAGTGGCAGCAAGGCGGGATGGAAGTCAGGAGCGATCTGAGGAAGATCTCAAAGTCAGGGGTTCTTATAGGGAGAAACGTGGCCACAGGCTAGTCCGTACTTGGGGAAAACAATGAGTTTCGGGCTGGAGACAAAGCCTCCGAAAGTTCAGAATTTAGCATGATTGAGTTAAGTCCGAATTGACAATGGTGTAGACGGTATGCAAATGCAGAGTGCTCAACAGATGAGGATTCTCCTAATCAAGCCGCCTGCTTGGGGCAGGGAGTTCTTTGTAAGTAGCGAGCCTACATAATAGAGCACTTGCCTTTGAGGTCTCCTGAAGCAGAGGGACGGCTATTTCTGGCCAGCCTGTATTGTCTGGAATATTACAGCGATTAGCAGCTGTGCCTGTCTGCAAGCTTGCCCGGGGGACCCCGCAGACATGTGGAGAGGGATGGTAGAAGAAAGCCAAATTATTGATATCAAAGTGATATCTAATATCCCACAAATCCCGGCTAGCAACTGCAGTAACAATAGGTTCCATAGGAAGCTGAAAGTGGAATCATTGCGCTATAACAGTCTAGTGAAGAAATGGCCCAGGACTGGAATCCCTGGAGAGGCATGGAAACCCACAGGGTCACACAAAGCTACAGAATCTTAGATTGAAAAGGGGATCCATGCGTCATTGAGTCCAACCACCTGCTTCCTGCAGGATCTGGAGCTAAAGCATCCCCAGCAGACAGTTGTCTGGCCTCTTTCTGAAGACATCCAGAGAAGGAGACCTCCCACACCTCTCTAGGACACTGGTTCCTTTGCTCAACTGCTCTTACCATTAAGAAGTTCCTTTTAATATTCAATTGACATCTATCTTCTTCTGATCCAATCTGATCTTGGAAGCTGAGTAGGGTCATCCCTAGTTAGTACTTGGATGGGAAACCACCAATGAATACCAGGTACTGTAGGCTCTATTTCAGAGGAAGGAGCCGCAAAACTACCTGTGATGATTCCTTGCCTAAGAAAACTGTGTGAAATTCATGGGGTAACCATAAGTTGACACACACAGAAGACAAATACTGAATAGCATGTAATAGAGTCCACAGGAGAAAAAAAGCTTGTTTCAGATAATAAACACCATCTACAGAGTACTTAAAGACTTCTCTCCCTTTTTTTCCTGTGGACAGATGGACAGACAGACAGACAGACAGAGGTTAAAATCATTGGACCTTGTCCTCCCCTCTGGGGCAGCAAAGAACAATCCTGCCCCGCTCTTCTCTTTGTCAGCCCTTGAGGTATTTAAAGAGGGCAATCAAGTTAGCCCTTAGTCTTCTGTTTGCCAGGCTGAACGTGTCCAGCTCCTTCAACCTTTCCTCATAATTTTTGTTTTCTGTATCTCTCCTCATCCTTGTTGCCCTTCTTTGAACTTGCTCCGACAGGTATATGTCTTTCTCAAAATGGGCGTGCTCTCCCAGCCTCAGAGAGAGGTGATGGGTCAAACTCTCTTTGAAGACATCTAGCTAAGAAAGCCTCCTGATAGGTTCTCCTTAGGGTCATCATACGTCAGGAACAACTTGAAGGCACACAACAAAACATTCAAGGATCTATCTAGATGTTTCAGAATTTCCCAGGACTGCAAACTCTGTCCCTCACATTTCAGATTACAGTCAAACTGCTACCTTTGTGGTTAAGTTTTAGTAACTCACAGTTTTAGAGAACGTTTACAGGCTTGCAGACACATCTCTTCTTCCTTTCTCCCCATAACCTCAAATCTGCTTAGCATGAAAGGCTAAGTTATAATCTCTCCTTTGCAGTATTCGGTAGACTTCTGGCTTCTTTTGTTCTCCGGGCTAAAAGCACATTCTTTCTAATGCTGGGAGAAAAAAATATATCAGCTAGAGGCTTTAAAACTGTTAGCGGCTTTCATCTCTCTTTTAAATATGTAGTGTGTTTTTCTACAACAGAGGCATATTAAATGGAGTCTCATTACAGCTGTTAAACAGGGACATTTGGATGATATTGTTGTTTGGTTATTGAGAGCGCACAAAATGGAAGGACGAAAAAAAAGAGGCAGCCTTAAGTGAAAGGATAGATCTGTGAACAGCCTGATTCCCACTTGTGCTGTGGAACCCCTGGCCCGCGATCCTCTGTCAGGGTTGTGTAGCATGAATCTCTACATGTAGAATTATTCATCAGCTGTACTGTGCAACATTTGTTGTGCTCCGAAACCAAGACATCAACTGGGAAACTGAGTCCGTAAACAAATGCATATGCACATTCATGCAAAATGCACTTCTATGTGTGAGTGTGCAGTGCACTTTCATGTGCAATATGCATCAGACACAAGAGTGCTGCATGTGCAAGTTCATTTCTGTAGTCCTGAATTGAGTGTTGTTGTTATTGTTATTGTTGTTATATTAAATTTATTTATATTCTGACTTTTCCCCATGACTTTCCCATGGAAGGAGGTAGTGGGGAAGGCATCAGGGATGGGGAGACTGCAAATGATAGGGGCTGGGGACTGCGGTGGAGGCTTCTCCTTCTATCAGTCCTGATTGGTTGGCAGACAAGGAATCTGCTCCTCCCCATTTGGTTTGACAGTTCAGGACTATTTGAGATTCTGATGTTTTTGGACCAAAATCTGAAATTCGGGAATGGGCCCTGGTAATGCCATGAAGTGTTGTACCAACCACACTCACTATCTATCATTCAAACCCCCACACAGATAACATATGTTCCTGTCTGGAAATTAAGAAATGAAATGAGACGACTAATCATTCTGTCACGCCCCACGTCCTCAGAAGATGAAGCAGATGTACCTTTGGGGGAGTTGCAGCAGCTGTCTGATAGCCAGCCAAGTCCTTCTTTGGTTCTGTAGGTTGGGTTGGCTTCAGAGCAGGAAGAGAAGTTGGAGGAGAGACCCCCTAGTCCCTGAGAAAGGCAGAGGCTCAGGTGTCTGACTCAGACCATCCCTGTCGTGGGCTTCCAGGACCTAGACTTAGACTCAGAGTCTGCTGCAGCAGAACCTGCAGAGCAGATAGGACCATCACCCGCCCCAGGGATGGAAGTGTCAGCCCCAGCAGGGAGCCCTGCTCATTCAGACACAGAGAATGATCTATCCATATCCACCTTCACCCAGTGTAGACACCAAAAGAGTCTCCTGTGTCATTCTCAGCAAATTTATGTCAAGCACCAATTAATCAGGCACTGGCTGCACTGACCCTGGAGCCTATAGGAACTGAGCCTTTCCCCTCTAGCCTTGGTCAGCAATCAACTGACCATTTCTCCCATGCATGCTTCTGTTCGCTGCCCTTGCCTGTGTTTCTGCCTTTGACTTGTGTTTGTTTTGCCTGCTTCTGATTTATCAGCCTTGTTGGGAACAATATTGCTTCTCATTTGCAAAGCTGTTTCCTTTCTTTAGTAAACTGACCACTTAAGTTACTGCTGAGTTTCTGACCTGTTTTTGTTATCAGCTTCTCCTGGCTGCCAGCCCAGACCAAGCTTGGATAATCCCTTGAAGATGGAGTGAAAGGCTACAATCAAGGTGTTGGGAGGCGTACAGCTGTGGTACATCTTCCCTAAATACTGCCTGGGATCAGAGCGTTGGCTGAACAGGCTGCCTATATGAGAAGTTTACTTTCCCCAGATGAGCTGATGAATACAAATTCAGTTCTCTTCTTGATGGTTCAGCTCTTGCAAATATATTTTTCATGGATTCATGATCCTTGGATTGTTTATTGACCCAGCTATTGCAGATCCCTAGAATTCTGTCTCTGATTTATAGTTTTCTTGACCCTGGATTGTTTTGACACCAGATACTGCCTAGCTCAACCGTTTCTGACTTTGGCACCCTGAATTCTTGTTTGATGTTGAGAACAGAACAGTTTCTCGCCTAAGAAGGGATAAGCAAACTGTAATCTAGCCTACATGCTTGTAGCCAGAAGATGGACACAGAGCAGAACTGAGGGTGAGTTCTGGTCACCCAGCAACTGGGAGGAAGGAAGAAGCTACGTAAATACAAGGACCCCTGGAGAATCTTTGCAAGTTGCAGCAACCACTCAATGAAGCTTTGCACATTGGTGCAAGCTGCTGCTCTGCTAGCTGAGCCTGATCTTTGCACACAATCAAAAGCTGAGTCCCCAAAACTGGAGAGCTTGCCTGTCTGTACGTGGCCCATGAAAACTGGAGACTCAGGGTCAGGCCCAGAGATCTGGCAGCTCTACAACCCCAGCCCAGCCCAGCCTATCTACTATTATTCATACGAATGTAAGAGAACTGGGTAACTTGCACTCCACAAATGTAACTCAATGTTAATCAGAAGTGTTTATTTGTAGCAAATCAAGCAACATACTTCATTCAAAGTTGCTGAGACTACAGCATATATGGTGGCTACAGGTTTTATACCTTATCGTATAAATTGAAGCGTGCAGGCAGTTCATATGGGGATAAATGGTCTTTCAGATAGTCTGGATCTGAGCCATGTAGAGCTTTATAGGTCATGATCAGCACTTAGAATTGTGCCTGGAAATGGACAGCTAGCCAGTGAAGCTGTTTTAACAAGGGAGTTATATGCTTCCTGTAACTGGCCCCAGTCAGCATTCTGGCTGCCACCTTTTGAACCCACTGAAGTTTCCAAACAGCTTCCAAAGGGAGCCCCACATAGAGTGTGTTACAGTAGTCCAACTGAGATGCAATCAAGGCATCTGTCACTGTAGCCAGATCTGACATCTCAAAGAATGAGTGCAGCTGGCACAAAAGTTTTAGCTTGCAAATGCACTCCTGGCTGAAACCTGGGCACCCAGGCTCTGAGCTGAATCCAGGAGAACACCAAAGCTGTGAGCTTGAGATTTCAGAGGGAGTGTAACTCCATCCAGCACAGACAAAGTCCCTGTTCCCTGATCTGTCTTCCAACTGACCAGGAACACCTCTGTCTTGTCTAGATTAAGCTTCAATTTGTTTGTTGTCATCCAATCCATTACTGACAACAGACATTGTTTCAGTACCAAGATGGCTTCCTTGGAATCAGGTGGAAAGGAGAGATAGAGTTGGGAACCATCAGCATGTTGGTGATGTTAAACAGCATGGGGGACAAAACAGAGCCCTGAGGGACCCTACAGGCCAACGGTGCTGAGTCCCCAGCACCACCTTCTGAGTTTGTCCCTCCAGGAATGACTGGAACCACTGTGTGACAGTGCCCCTCAAGTCCCATCCCAGAGAATTGGCTCAGAAGGATACCATGGTATCTGTTATCAAAAGTCTCTGAGAGGTCCAGCAGGACCAACAGGAACATCTCTTGACCACTTCTCTGTGATGTCATCAGCCACGGTGATCAAACTGTCTCTGTTCCATAACCAGGCCTGCAGCCAGATTGAAATGGATCTAGATAATCCATTCCATCCAGAAACCCTTGGACCTCAGAGGCCACCCATTTTCTAGATGTTAGATGTTAACATGTTAGAAGAAAAAGGTCTAACCAATTCCCAGTTTGTGGCTTTTGTCTCCCTCTGACCTTCCTAAGCAGCTTCTGGTTTGACATACAGGTTGCTGTTCTAAGGTTTATTTCCTCCTCCTTCTTGGAAGTAAACATTTCCTTTTTGAACTGAAGGTAGATGTTAACATGTTAGAAGAAAAGGGTCTAACCAATTCCCAGTTTGTGGCCTTTTGTCTCCCTCTGACCTTCCTAAGCAGCTTCTGGTTTGACACACAGGTTGCTGTTCTAAGGTTTATTTCCTCCTCCCTCTTGAAAGTAAACGTTTCCTTTTTATTTTACGACCAGCATCCTGGGCAGTTACTCCTGTTTTACAGCCATAATCTCATGGTACTCACCTGCTCTGCTCTGCTAGCATAAATACCGAATATTCTTACATTTGTGTGAATAAAAAAAGGAGGCACTACCAGCCTTAAACCTATGCTTAAGGCATCCCAGAGGTCTCCTTCTTCTGGAAGATGCTTCAGTGTTTTATTCCTGAGGTTCTGAAAAGGTTACTTAGTGGTTTCTTTGTTTTAAAAGCAGTCAACAATGTCTAAACTTCTTCTTGGTTTTTTTTTTTGGATACATGAAACTGCATTGCCAACTGAAATAACATTGGTTGTCTGTACTTAGTTTAGGATTTGGTAACTATCTAGATGTGGTAGGATGTGGGAAATTGGGTGTATGCATGTGCCTCCAAGTCTCCTATCAACTTATGGAGACCCCATGGATTTCACAGGGGTTTCTTAAGCAAGGAATCCTCAAGAGTGGCTTTGCCAATTCCTTCCTCTGAAATACAGTCCACAGCGCCTGGATTCACCAGTGATCTTCAATCCAGGTACTAACCAGGGCTGATTCTGACTAGCTTGCAAGATCAGTCAGGATCTGGTGTTAAATTAAGTGAAGCCAAATCCTGGAAGAGCCCAAGTTCCATAACTGGATGGTCCTCCTGGAAAGTTGGAATTCAGCTACCTCTGGGAAGCATCACATGTTCTTGAAAATGGTGAGATCAGAGCCTGGAAAGGGGGTGTTCCTGTCTGTCCCTGAAGGCCATTACATACCCTCCAACATTTCACTGATGAAAACATGCATGGTCCCTTGACCTAGACACTATAGGTTGTGTCTAGGCCAAGGAAAGTAATAGTACCCTCCATTCTGCTTTGGTCAGACCCCTCCTGAAATACTGTGTCCAGGTTTGGTACCACAATTCAGGAAGGATATTGAAAAGCTGGAACGTGTCCAGAGGAGGGCAACCAAAATGGTAGAAGGCCTGAAAACCATGAAGCTGTATGAGGAGCAGCTTATGGAGCTGAGTGTGCTTAACCTGGAGAAGAGCAGGTTAAGAGGTGACATGATCAGTATGTTTAAATATTTGAAGGTCTGTCATATGGAAGAAAATGGGTCAAGCTTGCTTTCTGCTGCTCCAGAGACTAGGGCCATTTCCGCACTATGGTCTTATAGCATGATTATTCCACTTTCAACATCCTCTGGAATCCTGGGGTTTGCAGTTTAGGGAGGTGCCATCCAGCCCCTCCCTAAACTTCAAACCCCAGGATTCCAGAGAATGTTGAAAGTGAAATCATAGCGCTATAAGAGTGTAGTGTGGAAATGGCCTAGGACTCTGTGGACCAATGGTATCAAACTTCAAGAAAAGAGATTCCATCTAAACATTAGGAAGAACTGCCTGATGGTAAGAGCAGTTCAAGAGTGGAACACACAGCTGCCTAGGAGTGTGGCGGAGTCTCCTTCTTTGGAGGTTTTTAAACAGAGGCTGGATGGCCACCTGTCAAAGGGAGTGCTTACATGGTGTCTTCCTGCATGGCAGAATGGGGTTGGACTGGATGGCCCTTGTGCTCTCTTCCTGCTCTATGATTCTATGAACATCCAAGTGTGGTCAAGGTGGAAAAAGTTATTCATGAGGAAGAAAAGACAATTCAAAGAGGCTGCCGCACACTTTGCTTTTGCTCATGCTTACTGAGAGGGGTAAGATGCTGCCCCTCTTCTCCTCTCTCCTTGCTGATGAGGATGACCTAGTGCCCTCCAGATGAGTTGGATTACAACTCCCATCCTTCCTAGCCATGTTGGCTGGGGATGGTAGGAGTTTCAGTTCAGCACGTCTGGAGGTCCTCAGGTTGGGAAAAGGTGCCCTATAGTTCTGTCCCATAAGACTCCTGGGCCATAGCTGGCCTCCCCCAAACAGCCAGCCCACTGACTCTGGTGTTTTCTCAAAACAACTTGAGCTACTCGGGTTATGCAACCTTTAATTTGTTTGGCATGTCTTAATCACTTGATCCAATTAAATAACAAATACTTTTTCACAATTCATTATTTTCTCTGGGATTAGCTGAAATCTCTACACAACCTCAGGGAACAACAGTGACTCACATACTGACACATTTTTAATGCCATAAGAACATTGGAAGAGTCATGGTGGATCAGACCAGAGGTCTATCCTGTTCAACTCCCGGGGGCTGCCAGTTGTGCCAATGCCCACTGGCAGGACCGGGGCCATTTCCGCACTAGAGTGTTATAGTGCTATTATTCCACTTTCAACATCTTATGGAATCCTGGGTAGGCCCCTCCCGAAACTGCAAAACCCAGGATTCCATAGGATGTTGAAAGTGGAATCACAGCGCTATAACAGGCTAGTGCGGAAATGGCCCAGGTCTTATGGGGCCAAATGACAAGAAAGTGTAGTTAAGATGGAAAAGTTGTTAACGAGGAAGAGCACACAGGCTGCAGCAGTTTGTTTTTGCCTAAGCCGATTGGGAAGGGCAAGATTCTGCCTCCACCTCTCATATCTTCTCTGCTGAGTTGAGGACAAAGGATTTTTGGACTTTGAGCTCATTTGTGGCCATTGAAAGAAGCCCAGGACCAAGGGGGAAAGCAGCAGGAGGAGAGACAAACTGGGACATTCAACAAGCAGCTGAAAAAGTGGGATGGCAGAGATGAAACTGGACTGTCCCTGCCAAATTTAGACCCCCGGAAGGTGTGTAAGAAGAGGCTGGATGGGCATCTGTAAGGGATGCTTGAGGATTTTCTGTACCAGAAAGGGGTTGGGCCAGTTGATCCTTGGGGTACCATTGAGCCCCATGACAGGAGGAGGAGGAGGAGGAGGAGGAGGAGGAGGAGGAGGAGGAGGAGGAGGAGGAAGTGGTCAGGGTCTTATCACCTTGATCAGAGGACAGGGGTCTTGTGCTTCTATCTTGTGGATTTAGAATAATAGAGACATAGGCCCATTCCGCACCGGACTATTAAAACGGCGCAGAGCGACCTCTGATGGAGGTCTTCTGCACCGTGGAGTGGACTGGGTCGGACTACTTTTCGTAGTTCTGCACCTCAGTCCGTGCCAGAGCGACCAGAACTGGTTGCACAGTGTGCTTTTTAAAAACCTCTTTTAAGAGGTTTTTCAAAAGCACGGAGCACGGGACCCCGTGTCGCTCCATCGCCGCACTCCGGTGCAGATTTGCAGGCGCGCACTAGTGCGTGCCTGCAGATCTGCGGGGGTGGGCTTTAGGCTGGCGAGCTTCTCCGGTTGGTGGAGAGCCTCCACCAACCAGAAGCCGCCATTTTGGACACTGGAGCAGTGCGGAGCGACAAGTTCGCACTGCTCCTCGTCCCGACGGACTCGATCGGACAGAGAAGAAATCTGGTGAGTCCCATTTCTGCCTGATTCACGCCCCACGTGTGGAAAGGGCCATAGAGCTGAAAGGGGCCACAAGGGCCATCCAATCCAACTCCATTCTTCCGAGCAGGAATGCACCATTAAAGTACTCCCAACAGGTGGCCATCCAGCTTCTGTTTCCAAATCTCCAAAGAAGGAGACTCCACCACACTCCCAGGCAGCATTTTCCACTGCTCTTACCACCAGGAAGTTCTTTAGATGACTTTAGTGTTTCGATGAAATCGCTTCGTGATGTTTGAAGCTATTACTATGTGCCCTAGGCCATTACCACACCACATCCCAATAGTGTGTTGTTCCAAGGGGATCCCAGCATTGCCGTTTCTGCGATGGGATCGGAGCCTGAACTCTCTCCACCGCACCCTGGTGGCTTCTGTGGATGGGTAGCGACAGGCATGCTGTTCTTCCTTCTGCAATGCGGTGTCAATGGTAAGTCCCTCTCCCTGCTTTTTCCCTACCCCACAACTCATGATTGGTCAGTTCTTGTGCTGTACTGTGGAAGGAAGCATTATAAATCACTTTGGACCTTATCGCATGT
This sequence comes from Ctenosaura bakeri, assembly GCA_948474755.1. Lineage (NCBI taxonomy): Eukaryota > Metazoa > Chordata > Lepidosauria > Squamata > Iguanidae > Ctenosaura > Ctenosaura bakeri. The sequence continues at coordinate 152,349 of CAOLHI010002106.1, read as the reverse complement.
CCACAGTTGAAAAGACAGGGGTAGGAAGGGGGGGGCACTACTGGATTTTTTTCTGGTAATGAAAAAGGATGGGTTTTGCCATGGATGGCGATGTGACAGCAGCTTGCATCACATGACAACATCATGTGATGGTGTGGGTCCTGGACTGAGAGCAATGTGTTGCTGTGGCAAGATGACCACTTTGTGTGGTAAGGGCCTTAGTCTCTGAAGCAGCAGAGAACAGATTTGCTCCATCCTCCATAGGCCATCCTTTCAAATATTTAAGCATGGCTATCATGTTGGCTCTTCACCTCCTTTTGTCTAAGCAAAACCTACCCAGTTCCCTAAGCCACTTCTCATAGGGTTTCATGGTTTCCAGATCTTTTGTTCACCCTCTTCTGGACACATTCCAGTTTGTCAATACACTTCTTGAACTGTAGTGCCCAGAACTGGACAAAGGATTCCAGGTGAGGTCTGATGAAAGCAGAATAGAATGGTATTCTTACTTCCTTGACCTGAACCCTATGCACCTATTGATGCAGCCTAGAATTGCATTAGCCTTTTTAGCTGCCGCATCACACTGTTGACTCATGTTCAGCTTGCAATCTACTAAGGCTCCTAGATTTCTTTCATATGTAATGTGATCAAGCCAAGTGTCACCCATCCTATATCTGTGCTCTCTGGCTTTTTCTACATGGTAGAGACATGGGGCGAACATCTCATTTCTCCAGCAGTAAGCCAATCCAGATCTTATATGGAGATTTTTCTGTGTAAAATGGGGATATGAACATCCCACTTCATAGAGATTGTCTTGAGGAACAGTGGTTCAAACTGACTCTCTAGATCTTTAGGATTCAATTCCCAGAAGCCCCAGCCAGCATGGATTCTGGGAGCCGAAGTCCAAAATAGGAGGGCCAAGGGTTAAGAACCACTGTTGTACAAGTTATCTGGAGGTAACTTCAGTATCTTTCAGTAAAGGGAACATTTTCATTTTTTGGTGTAACTCAGGCTGGCATCCCATTTTTGTTTTTTATGTATGCAGAGGTTCTCCTTCAGAAGCAGATGGGCAATTTTGTCTGATGCAGAGAAGTCATGTTCAGTTCAAGGTTGTGGAAATGGACATGTGGTGGTTTTGAATGTGCAGATGTGCATGCACATGTAAGCACACATGTGGGTGTACAAGTCCATGTATATTCAATTGCACAACATTGCCATTCCACACAAGGGTTGCATAACACACTCAGACTGGCATCCTGATGAGGACATATGCAAGTGTAAGTTAACCTTTCATCTATGTATGTCTATTTTCGGTCCCTGAAGAAGTTAGTATTCTTTTCTTCCCACCACAGTGACCAATGGCCTGCTCTAGAACTACTGTAAAGCTGCTGAAGACTTCCCCACGGTAATTCCATGCTTGGTTATGTGTGTGTGTGTAAACCACAGAAGCATCTAGTTATGGCCATTTCTGCACGAGACTGTTATAGTGCTATTATTCTACTTTCAACATCCTGGGGTTTGCAGTTTAGGGAGCTGCCTACCCCAGGATTCCATAGGTTGTTGAAAATGGAATCATAGCACTATAACGGTACGGGCCAGATAAGACAATCAGAGACCATCCCTTTTGATCTCACCCTACTGAAATCTTTCCTACACCCCCTACCAGTCCAAACTTCAAAAGATTATCAGGATTACCATAAATTTTTTCACTCTCATGTCAAAGCAAGCACTTATTCTGGAACCCTTTGTTGGTCCCGTGAGAAAGTTTTAAGGCTTTGCCAGAACACTTTGGCCTCAACAACTTGTGGCATTTCTGGCATAACACATAGTGCCCAGACTTCTGTCTGTCTGTGCTACCTTCCGATGCTTTCTGAGCCTTGCTGCTTCATCCTTCTTCTCCAGGATTGGTAACTATTACCCTCTTCCCTCAATTTCTCTCTCTATCCAACATTTCAGACAGTACTGTATGGTTTTTAGAGTTTCTGATTTGATGTCTGTTTGTGAATTACAGATAAAGTACTTTATTTATCTTTAACCGGATCTTCTCTGCAGTTAGTACTGGTAGACATAGGTGAAAAGATCCTGCTGGCCTTCTTTGAGCTATAATTTCCCCAAAGTCTAATGAGACACTGGCATTGAGGGTTGTGTTTCTGAAAAACCTTGACCCTTGCTTTGTGTGCTGACCGTGCTGTTGGATACTCCCTTGAACTGATGCTCTGAATTTATGCCGACCTGGACTGTTGAAACAAGAATAGTAATGGACTGATAAATTTCTGTAAACCTTGACTGTGGCTCCTATTGTGGACTCTGTTTAAGGACTGTGAACAAGGACTGCTTTCTAAGCAGGACATCCATGGATGATGCAGCTGCTTCATGTTTGGCTTCATGATCATAGCCAGGTGCTTCTGTGATCCCCTCCGGCTTTCCTCCAGGCTTCCAGTGACACTGTGGTGGGTTTGGGGTTGTGGTGGCAAAGGGCTCACTCCAGCAGAGTTCCACAAGTGGAACTACAAGTTTACACTGAGCCATGCAGAATTGCATCCTCAGTGCTTAACTACTCATAGAATCATAGAATCATAGAAATGTAGAGCTGGAAGAGACCCCAGGGGCCATCCAGTTCAATCCCCTGCTATGCAGGAACACCCTCAAAGCACTCCCAACAGATGGCCATCCAGCCTCTGCTTAAAAACCTCCAGAGAAGGAGACTCCACCACTCTCCGAGGCAGCAGATTCCACAGGCAGACAGCCCTGACCGTCAGGAAGTTCTTCCTGAGGTTCAAGTGGAATCTCCTTTCCTGCAGCTTGAATCCATTGCTCCTTGTCCTAGTCTCTGGAGCAGCAGAAAACAAGCTCTCTCCTTCCTCTACATGGCATCCCTTCAAATATTTAAACATGGTATCATGTCCCCTCTTAACCTTCTCTTCTGCAGACTAAACATCCCCAGCTCTCTAAGTCTATCCTCATAGGGCTTCATGGCTTCCAGGCCTCTCACCATTTTGGTCGCCCTCCTTTGGACTTGCTCCAGCTTGACCATGTCCTTCTTGAATTGGGGTGCCCAGAACTGGACATAGGATTCAAGATGGGGTCTAACCAAAGCAGAGTAGAGTGGTACCAGTACCTCCCTCGATCTAGACCCCATACTCCTCTTGATGCAGCCGAGAATTGCATTGGCTTTCTTGGCTGCCGCATCACACTGCTGACTCATGTTCAGCTTGTGGTCTATGAAGACTCCTAGATCCCTTTCACAGGTACTGCTATCCAGCCACGTGTCCCCCATCCTATATTTCTGTATTCCATTTTTTCTACCTAAGTGCAGGACCTTACACTTCTCTCTGTTGAATTTCATTTTGTTTGCCTTGGCCCAGCTCTCCAATCTATCCAGGCATTTTGAATTTTGATCCTGTCCTCTGGCGTATGTGATTTATGCTACACAACCTTAATGTGGGATCTCGGTCACAGTCTTCTGTCCATTTTGATGACATTTCGGCATCCCTTTTTTCTCCCTAAACATGAAACACAAAGAAGTCATATTTGCAGTCTTCTTCACCAAAATGTGTTTTTTTTGTTTTTTTTGGAGAAGGAAGACTTAGCTCTGTCTCAACTTTCTTTAAATTCTACTTGAATTTCAATTAGTGGAAATTAATTAAATCTAATTTCATCTACTTGAGTGAAACGCAATATCTTTGAATATAATAGTTTGTCCAAGGAGACAGTGCAAACCCATTTAATTAAAAAATGCTAAAAAGGAAGTGAGTTTCAAAGAGTGACATGAAAAGACGCACAGTCTCATTACGCCGTTTGAGAGTGAAGGTCTGGAAGCCGCAAAACATCTGTCTCAGAAAGTGGCCTGTAGGACTCTTTTTGGAAAACTTCTTTTCTTACTTGAGACTAGAAAACTCTCACGTCTGATGGGAAGCAATTAGTAGTTGAGATCCTACATCATGGGCTGTAGCATAAAAGTTTCACAGTGGAACTACACTATGGCTCCCCTTTCACCACCCCCAAGACTCATCATGGTAAGAGAAATATCTGGCTGTGTCCCAGTAGCTGGACACAGAATGATTACATAGAATCATAGAATGATAGAGTTGAAAGACACCCCAGGGGTCATCAAGTCCACCCCTCTGCCATGCAGGAACACACATCAATGCATTCCTAACAGATGGCTATCCAACATCTGCTTAAAAACCTCCAAAGAGGGAGGTGACTCCACCACACTCCATGGAGGCAGCAGAATATTCCACTGCTGGACAGCTCTAACCGTCAGTAAGTTCTTCCTGAAGTTCAGGTGGAATCTCCTTTCCTGCAGCTTGAATCCATTGCTCCTTGTCCTAGTCTCTGGAGCAGTGAAAAACAAGTCCATTCCCTCTTTGATATGACATCCTTATTTGAACATGGCTATCATGTCCCTTCTTAACCTTCTCTTCTGAAAACTAAACATACCCAGCTCCCTAAGTCATTCCTCATAGGGCATGGCTTCCAGACACTTCACCATTTTGGTTGCCCTCCCCTGGACACGCTCCAGCTTGTTGATAGCCTTCTTGAATTGTGGTGCTCAGAACTGGACACAGGATTCCAAATGAGGCCTAACCAATGCAGAATAGAGTGGTACCATTACCTCCCTCGATCTAGACCTCATACTCCTATTGATGCAACCAAGAATTGCATTGGCTTTCTTGGCTGCCACATCACACTGCTGACTCATGCTCAGCTTGTGATCTACCAAGACTCCTAGATCCGTTTCACACGTACTGCTATCCAGCCACGCGTCCCCCATCCTGTATTTGTGCGTTCTATTTTTTCTGCCTAAGTGCAGGGCATTACATTTCTCTCTGTTGAAATTCATTTTTTTAGCTTTGCCCCAGCTCTCCAATCTGTCAAGGTCATTTCGAAATTTGATCCTGTCCTCTGGCGTATTAGCAACCCCTCCCAATTTGGTATCATCTGCAAATTTGATGAGCATGCCCTCTATTCCTTCGTCCAAGTCAGTGATAAAAATGTTGAACAGCACTGGGCCCAGGACAGAACCCTGTGGCACCCCACTAGTCACTTCGCTCCAGGATGAAAAACAGCCATTCGTGATCACCCTTTGGGTTCAGTCGGTCAACCAATTACAAATCCACCTAACAGCAGCCTTGTCCAGCCTGCATTTCACTAGCTTGTTTGCAAGAATGTCATGGGGAAGTACATCATTGGCTGAGAAAAAAGACATACACTGGTATATTCTGGACTTATAACTTGAGTATGCTGTAAACAGGAAGCTGGTCCATGTCTTATTGTGTTGGGTGTGCAAAGCTTCAGGAAAAGAGCTTCCATATAACATTAGGCAGAACTTCCTGATGGTAAGAGCAGTTCTACAGTGGAATCTGCTGCTGCCTTGGAGTGAGGTGGAGTCTCCTTTTTTGGAGTTTTTTAAACAGAGGCTGGATGGCCATCTGTTGGGAATGCCTTGACATGTATTCCTGCATGGTGGAATGGGTTGGACTGAGTGGTCCTTGGGGTCTTTTCCCATTCTATGACTCTAAGATTTAAGGACTCTATGACTAGCGGGAGTGAAGTAGAGAAGAGACTCATTCACACTACATAATTATAGCACCGTTATTCCATTTTAACTGCTATGGTTCTATCCTATGGAATCCTAGGGTTTGTAGTTTGGGGAGGCACTGGAACAGGCATATCCAGATGATTTTTTAAATGATGAAGTTTAAAATGGTCTATTAACTGATGTTTTGTATTTTTTTTTTTTTGTTACAGGTGTTGTATATTTTTAACTGGTGTTGTGTGGCACGCAAACAAAGGGTCCTCAGCCTCACAAAGCCAAGTTGAGGGGATTACCGGGTTTTTCCCAGGTTTAGCAACTCCAACTTTGGAAAATCCTACAAGGGCGAGATCCATTTACATGATCCAATCATGCAAGCTATCAAGCTGCTATTGTATGGCATTTTCCCTCCTATTTTGGCCATGGTTCTTCCCAGGAGAGGGCCTGCCCTTGAGGTACATTCTGCCCTATAAGTAGTCCCAGTTTTGGAGGGTCTCTTCGAAGAGCTCCTGCCATGCTAGCAGACTGGCACTCTGTTAGTCACATGCCCCCCTCAGTCGCCTCTTTTTGCTTGGCCTGACCTTGTAAAAATTGGGTACAAGATTCTGCTGGGTTACCCTGTCCCTCGTTTTGCTATGGCCAGTGCTCTGCTAATTTCTCCAGTCTTTGGAGAGAATAAAGGTGTCCTCCACAGGACACCCAGAAATAAAGGTAACAGTATTCCTGTTTGGCAGACGGTTGGACCGGATGGCCTGTGCAGTCCCTTCGAGTTCTACAGTTCTATTCTGCTGTGTTTCTCATTGATGCCGCCACATTGATGCTCTTCTTTCTTCTTCATGATTCTAAGAACTTGTAGTTCTGTGACAGAAATTTGGTTTAGGTACCCCATCCTCTCTTTTGACAGCTGAGGTGGCTGGTGTCAGTGGGTGGTGAGTCTAGGGCCCTTTCCACAGCTTACCTCTTTTGGTCATGGGGGCGCAGGGATCACGCAAACAGCCTCTTCCGAGAGGCACTTGTGTCCCCTTTGCTCCTGCTCCGCAGCAGCTGCCTACTGGCTGGCAGGAAGTGTGAGGGCTCCGCCTCTTCCTTCCACAGCGCAGCCGGGTACTTTCCCAGGCTGCGCTGGGAGAAGAAGCGCAAGGGCTGCCTCTCTGGAGGCTCCACACAGACGGTAAGTGCGTGTGGGGCCCCGGAGCGACGTTCAATCGCTCATCATTTTCGGCAAGAAGCCGAAAATGATATATTGCGTGATTGGCGCCTGCCCTAGCAGCATCACGCAATTGCAAGAATGTCATGTGGACTGGTCCTCGCAATTGCACGATGCTCTGGAGGCCCTTTCGCATGAGAAAAGGCATGCGAAAAGGGCCTCAGTTTTGCACCAAACTTTGCTGGAGGCATAAAAAAATGATACACATTATTGCCTCGGTAGATGAATCACCTTGGATGGCTCCTTTAAACTTCAGACTAAAACCTGAAGTGGATTTACCTTTCTACTGACTTTAGAGCCACCAGCTGCCACGGATTGCCAGATGATGTAGATTAGATTGGGAATCATATGGCCTTCCAGAGGTTGTTGGACTGCAGTTCACAGCATTCTTTACAGGTGGCTTTTCTGGCTAAGGCTGACAGAACTTCTAGGGACTTTCTGTACTACCCTGTTATGGCACTATTATTCCACTTTCAACTTGGTGTGGAATTCTGGGGTTTGTAGTTTCCTGAGGCCAAAGAGCTCTCTGGCTGAGAATTCTCAATGCCCCTCCCTCAACTGCAACCCCAGGATTCCGTAGGACGTTGAAAGTAGAATCATAGCACTGTAACAGTGTAGGATGGAAAGGCCCCTAGTCCCACAACATCTGGAGGGCTTCACAATCTGCATCCCTGCTCTAGACATTCTGTGTTTACTCATTGTAGACCTTCTCCCCTTGTGCACAAAGGAACCCAGAAGTCGTAGAATCCTAGAGTTGGACGAGACCCCAAGGGCCATCCAGTCCAGCCCCATTCTACCATACAGGAAGACACAATCCAGGCATTTCCAACAGATGGCCTTCCAGCCTCTTGTTAAAAACCTCCAAAGAAGGAGACTCCAACAAACTCCAAGGCAGAATATTCTGCTGTCAGGCTGCTCTTACCATCAGGAGGATCTTCCTAATGGTTTCCAGGCCTTTTAGCATTTTGATTGCCTTCTTCTGGACACTTTCCAGCTTATAAATATCCTTCCTGAGCTATGGTGCCCAGAAATCTCCTCTGAGAAGAGCTTCTGCACCTGAATGCATTGTCGGGACTTCAGACTTCTTCACCCAAACAAATCAGCAGTGCCCGTTGGGTTAGAGAACATCACCCTTGTCACTCCTGCTATTTTCCTATGCCATGCCAGAATCCAGTTTTTTGGCTTGTTTTGCTGCTGAATCTGTCTTGTATTTTTTAAATTCAGGGTCTGTGCAGCCCAAGGGATTTCAGGTGAAATAAGGACTGGGGTTCTTGTTCGCCTTTGTTAAAATAAGAGCTGTTTCCCCCACAAACAGCAGTCACTGAATCCATGGCAAGGAAAGGAACCAAACAGTTTCTGCAGCCGTGCGTCTCTAGATCCAGTAGGTGGCACTCCTCTTTCACTTTTCCACCCTCCTTGGCTTCAGTGTGTTGCTGTTTTACCACTTCATTTTACTTTGCTGAAGGAATGCAGCTGGACCATTGTGGCATCTGCAACTCCATAGACTCTGGATGTTAGAATGGATGCAAGGTCCATCTCTGTGCCTCTTGCTGTTTTCAGAATGGAGGAATGATGGTTTTTCTTAGCAAATGTTCTCTAATGACTAAAGTGCGTCTGTAGTTGCAACGTTTTGACGCTGCTTTAACAGTTTTGACTCTGTCCCTTGGAATCATGAGATTTGTTGTTTGAGGAGGGGCTCTGAATTTTCTACTAGGGAACTCTGGTTCTGTACTTCAGTGAATTGAAATAGTACAAGCCTGTGTGTTTGTGTATGTGCTTGCAAGGTGCTTGTCAACTTACAGCTACCTCATGAATTTCATAGGGTTTTCTTAGGCAGAGAATACTCAGCAGTAGTTTTGCCAGTTCCTCCCTCTGAAATAAAGCCTATGGCAGCTGGTATTCATTGGCTGCCCCCTGTCCAAACACTAACCAAGGCTGACCTGCTTAGCTTCCAAGATCAGACAGGATCTGGGGCCTTTAAGGTATTTACACCCTAGTCAGGTACACCTCAGGAAGCTGATTTATTCCTTGGCATTATTTTAACAAAAAATTTGGTACCAGAAGCAGAGAAAGCACAGAAAGACTGGGGATAGGTTCTTAGACCACAGCAAAGATGTGCAGGTCAAGAGATTTCTGAAAACCATTTTCAGAAATGAAATGGAATGTGAGATGAAACAACTATGTCAGGGAAGCCTTGCAGAAGTAAACAAAAACATTTTAAACCTAGGGACTATATGAAAGCTTCTTCAGAAATGCAACTAATGGCCGGAATCCTGTTGGAAAGTTACAAATGCATAAGCATCATAGATACGGTGCTACACAGTGAATCCCATTATGATCACTCAGTTCCCAAGAACTGGGCAGCAGCCACTGTGAGCGATGAGGCTCTGTTCCCCTGTCAATCAAGAAGTAACTTACTGATGTTCCCACCCCTCTTTCTCCAAGTGATCTCTGGTGCAACAAGCAGAAGCAGGACGCTTGTCACAACTTCCTTTTCAGTTGGAGATTGCTCATGTGAGGGAAAGTGCGACCATTAGTTGGCTGCTTCCCAACTGACAGGGGAACAGACCCCTGTCAATTGCAGCAGCTACTGTAACTCCTGCTACAGCACTATGGGTGAGGACCCCAGATATCACTTTGATATCAACCAATTTGGCCTTAGGTTGGACCTTTTTCCAGCCACCCCACTCCACGTGTTTGCAAGGTTTTCCGGACAAGCACGGAAAGAGTGCGGCCACTAATGGTTTTCACATTCCAGATTCTATTTAGGCCAGCAACTCAAGCCTTGCTCGTAGCTTCAGGGAACTTCCATCTGCAAACCTCACAACAGCAGCACGGCTCTCAGCCGAGCCAGCCCGGTAAACAGGACATTTACATACTAACCATACTATTGTCATCGAGCGTTAAGCTCATCATGCTAAACTTGACCTTTCCAAATCCTTTGTCCAGTGCTAAAACTCCTTTTGTTCTCACCTGGCTTACCATAGCCGGTAGGCACAAACTCCCCTATAAAAACCCCTCACTTCCAAAACTGTCTTCGGACTGCTTTGGACTGCCATCCCGCCCTGCTGCTGGTGTGTCTAAGGAACTTCCCTCAGCCGGCCACGCTGAGCTTTCTTCTTCGGAACCCCATCTTCCCCCTCCAGAACAACGAGACCAGGTGTCATATTACCTATCCCTACGCTCTCTAATTCTGCTTTCCAGTTAGTTAGGGTGTGTGCTGTTTTATTTTCTGTTTTTCTTTCAATAAAATTGCTATTTTTGGTTACTTTGCATGCCTGCTCCCTGACCTGAAGCCGTAGACATTGGGTTTAAAGATCCTTGCAAAGTTACTCTGCCTCTCGTTAGCCAAGAGAGGGCTCCAGCTAATTTTCCCCCAATTGGTATTTTATTTGGCAATCTGGGCGCCCCTCCCAGGACCCCCCAAACACACAGGGTAACACTACTGCCTGGTAAGTGTTGACTTACATATAACAAGTTCCATTGTGCTTTATAAGTCACAACTTACTGCAAGGCTGATATATGCGCAATATTGGAAAGAAAGGAAATATGTTGATATAGAAGAATGGAAGTTAAAAGTCCTGGATATGGTAGAGACAGAAAAGTTAACATTTTCTTTGAAAAATAAGCCTATCCAGAACTTTGAAAGGGAATGGAGTTTTGCATTGGATAAAGACATAATATAAGAAAAGAAATAAGAATAAAGCAAGATTATGCAATGTAATAATGTAGCAAGGTAAGATAATAATGTAACAAGGTAACAAGGTAGTAAGGTAACAAAGCTATTGTCTAACAATGTAAGACGTAACAAATCCCTTGAGTAAGCAGCAATTATGTATGAATGGAATGGATACACACAGATTCAACTGGAAAACAAGCTTGGATGTGGGGAGGGTTTTTTTTTAAATTAAAATCTTTAATAAAAATATTTCAAAAAATAAATAAATAAAATAAAATAAGTCACAACTTTCACTTTGAATTGTGCCTGGAAATAGCACCCCTTGGAGCTTCTGTAATAAGGGAGTTACATATTTCCTGGAATCCCAGTTGGTCCAAAGCTGCTACATACCAGTATGATTTGGAATGGGTGCCATATCTAATTGGCATCATATTTAATTGGCAACACACTTTAATTTGCACTGATATCAAAATCCAACCTGAAGGTGACCAGGAGGTCAAACCAAAAGAGGAAGAAACCTGACTGCAAACATGAGGCCACAGGCAGGTCAGTCGAAAACACCCTCTTGGTATAACTGAGGTCAACTATCAGGTAAATCACTGCTGTTCCAGAGAATAATAGAAGCTGGAATTTCCTGGAGAATGCCATCGTGAGAAGCCCACCAGGACACTGGTTGACATCTGGACTCCTTCCTCTTTCCTTGTAGCACCCACAATACAGAGCTATTACAACAGTCATCATGTCTTTGTCATCCAAACACTGCAAAGATCAGTGGGTTGATAGTTCATTGCCTGTGTTGCAACTCCCATTGTTTCACACCTGAAACTGCACATACTTTCCACTGCCACAAGCTATTTTTTGGGTACAAATACCCCTGATTTCAGGATGCTCAGGGCAGTCTCTTGAAGGTCTACCTGTTACTCTGTCCATCTGGCTCCTGAATGAGAACTGTCCTTAGGTCCTACCAAAGCCAAAATACATTTCTGCTCTTCACTACTCTTCCGGACTGGTAATTGTAAATCCCACATAACCTCAGCCTCTCTATACATATTTTTTCCTTTCCTTTATCCTTCAGTCAGCTCTTGTGTGAATGTGTGACTCTTTGTATCTTGTGTGCATGTATGAGTGAATTCCCCTCAATAAAACACATTATTTTAGCTTACTTTTGAATCTTTGGCTGGTTCTTTTCCTGCGTGAGCCCATAAACGTTGGTAGCAGGATCTTGCTAAGTTGCCCCCCTCTCGTTAGCCTTTTGATTTTGAGCTAATTATTTCCCCACCTCTGCAAGGAGCTACTGGCATCACAGGTTGGCAATCATGGCACCCACATTTTATGGTAACATGAGATGCTACAGAGAAGGAGACAGGCTGTAACTTTACACTTACAGAGTTATGTAATAGTTGTGCCACATGCAACCATGGCCCCAAAAGTACAATTGCATCTGTAAATCGCCAAGAAGATGACAGCCACAGATGGACATTCTTGTCTAATGTCACAGGTGTGACATCTGTATGCAGTTCAAGGTTGGGGAAATGGAGTTGTGAACGCAATGCAGTGGTACATTGTGCGTGCAGATTTGCATTCCACATAAGTATTTCACATTGCACATATAGACGCACATTGCACATTTGCAAATCCAATCATGCAGTGTCTCAGTTCACTAATGAGGTGGCCTTGTGCAACTGTTGCATAATTCCATGAGCACACAGTTATGCCCTAAAATCTTCCACATTCTCCTCCCTCTATTTCTGCAACTGGGGTTCCCCCCTGCTGCCCTTGTGGGCAGAACCCAAGAAGGATATTTCTGTCAGCCTGGAAGAATTCCAGAAAGCAGGCAACCCTGGAGCACAAAAAGCCTCAGATCCAATTCCTGTTCCTTGTCTTTTCAGTGAATGCCACTTCTCCGTCTAAAGCCCACTGCTGGAACGACATAGGGAGCTGCATTTCCAATTTCATACCTCATTTCACCTGGATTCCTTTTTTCAGGGCAACTTTCTCCTCTTTGGTTACGTACGTGTAAACCATAGTTATCTCTATCAAATTTCGCTTGTGTTACAACCCGCGGGAAGGCACGTGGATCCGCATCATGGCTTTTTGGAGTACATATTTCACTTGTGATGAATTAGAGCTTTGTCAGCCTGCCTGAAAGGGACTGAAGAGACTGTGGCATGCAGGATGGGGTTGCCAAATCCTTGGTTTTTAAAGGAGGGTGCTGTGGGGCAGTGAACCCACACCTGGTTTCAGTCTGAACTTTAAAGGAGCTATGGAGGCTAAGCAGGGTCAGTCCTGTTCAGGATTTAGATGGGAGACCGCTAATGAACAGCAGGTGCTGTAGGCTATATTTCAGAGGAAGGAATTTGCAAAACCAGCTCTGAATATTCCTTGCCCAAGAAAACCCTAGGAAATTCATGGGGGTCACTGTAAGTCAACAGGCACAGAAATAGTGCGTGTGTGAGGTGATGTGCTGTAATATTTATCTGTTATTGGTAATTAGATTTTAAATGTCTTTACCATAACTTTCAAATAATATTGTTACTTCCTTCCTTCCTAACTTTCTGCAAAATAAGATTTTAACTTAATCTTGTTTTAAATAACTTTAAGCTGCCTTTCATCTCCTCTTGGGTGAAAGGCTGGGTATAAATTCTATAAATAAATAATAATAAATATTTTGCATTTGTGTGGATGTGGGGTTGTGTGTTGGAATCTGGGCTTGAATCCCAACACAGTGCCACACCAAACTGTCCCAAATTGCTTGCAAATGCAGTGCTTTGCATTTCCCCATATTTTGCCTAAAATGGCAACTAGAAGGCACCAGATGTCCCTTCTGGTGTGCTCAGCCATGCCACTGTGGCCCACAGGTTGGTGGTTCATGGGACAAAATGTGACCCACTTCCCTGCTGGCTCAGTGGCAGCTGGTGGCTTCCATGTCAGTGGAGTGGTGAATCCCTGCCAATTTGTCACTGGGACTTCAAAAGGACCACCCCAACTGCTGAACCCTACTCCCAATGCAGCTTCAGCATTTTGTAGAGCTCCTTCCAAGTTCAGACTCAAACCTGGAGCAGATTTATCACTATCTCTCACTGGATGTCATTCCCCCTGCAGGAGTCTGTCTTCGTTGGGAGATGAACCAGACTTACCTTTGGAGGAAGCACAGCAGACACCTGATAGCCAGCCAAGTCCTCCTTTGGTTCAACAGGCCAGGTTGGCCTCAGAGCAGGAAGAGGAGCTGGAGGACAAGCCCCCCAGACCCAGAGAAAGGCAGAAGCTCAGGCGTCTGGATGTCCAGACCATACTCTGGAGACAGGCTGCAGTCAAGGTGCTGGGATGAGCATAGCTGTGGAATGTTTTCCCTAAATACTGCCTGGGATTTGGGCATTGGTTGAACATGCTGCCTATATATGGAACTTACAACCACCAAGTATCTTGCTGACCAACTTCAGTCTTCCTCTTGATGGCTCAGCTTGTGGATTTACAACCCCTGGACTGTTTAATAACGGGCTACTGTGAGGCCCTGGAAACCTGGCACTGATTTATGGCTTGTTTGATCCTGGACTGTTTGGCAATAGATGCCTCTTGTTTTCATGAATAATTTCCAGTGCTGATACCCTGAAGACATCAGATCCCTTCTGATCGCAGAAGCTAAGCAGGGTCAGGTCTGGCTAGTACTTGGAAGAGAGACTGCCAGGGAACAGCTGGTGCTCTGGATTCACAGGAAGGTCATGTTGAAACTTCTCTTCCCAAGAGAACCCTAGGATATGGTTGCCACAGGTCAGTGTAGATTTGAAAGCTTGGATCATCAATAACTGCACTTTCATTGTGGTGTCAGGAAACTGACATGGAAACCACCTCTTGCCCCATGTGATTCCCCTATATCACTGGCCTGATGCAAATTTGTCACCAGAGTGCTATTTGTCAGCTGTTTTTTTTTATAAACTCATTGCTATCTGGTGCCTCTAGGCCATTTGGTCCTCTTGCCCTATAAGATATAAAAGATAGTACTGCTGTATTCTGCTTTGGTCAGACCCCACCCGGAATACTGCGTCCAGTTCTGGGCACCACAGTTCAGGAGGGATATTGACAAACTGGAGGGAAAACAAAATGGCAAGCTTAAGGAGCTTGGCATGTTTAGCCTTGAGAAGAAAAGGTTAAGAGGTGACATGATAGCCATGTTTAAATATGTGAAGGGATGTCATATGGAGGATGGAGCAAGCTTGTTTTCTGCTGCTCCAGAGACTAGGACACTATGGTGCAGTAGCTTCAGACTTCGAGAAAGGAGATTTCATCTAGACATTAGGAAGAATGTCTTGATGGTAAGAGCAGTTCAACAGTGGAATATGCTGCTGCCTCAATGGAGTATGGCAGAGTTTCCTTCTTTGGAAGTTGTTCAACAGGGGCTGGGTGGCCATCTGTTGATGGTGATGGTGTATTCCTACATGGCAGAATGCGGTTGGACTCGATGGCCTGTGTGACCTCTTCCAGCTTTATGATTCTTTGATAACTTTCAATTTAATAAATGTGGGCCCACATCCGATTGAGGATAGAGGTCTTCGTAAGTGGGCTTACATCCGCAGGTATTAGAATCGTGCAGTTGTGAAATGTCCACATCCAATAAAAGGCTGTTGTTACGTTACTATGGCCCTTTCTGCATAGCATTTTCCATGCGAAAGGGTGCCTGGAGCATCACGCATTTGTGAGGAGTGATCTGCACGATGCACTCACAATCGTGCAATGCTTCAGTGGCTGGCAGGTGCCGATCGCTCACCTTTTCATTTTTGGCTGGAAGCCGAAAATGGTGCGCGATTGCGCATTGGTCCCAGGCCCTGTGCTCACTTACCTGGTGTGTGGAGCCTCTGGAGCTGTACCGGTCACGCTTCCTGCCCCAGTGCAGCCTGGGAAACTCCCAGGCTGCACTGCGGAAGGAAGAGGTGGGGCTCTCAGGTGAGTAGGCAGCTCATGCACAGCTGAAGCAGCAGGGACACAAGAGCCTCTTGCTGGAGGCTGCTCTCGCAATCCCCACACCCCAGCGTCGGAAAAAGGTAAGGTGAGGAAAGGGCCTATGTCAGGAAGTCAGGGAAGTGATGTGCAGTGGGACCAATGCACAATGGGAGTGGTGCACAACAAGACCAATGCACATTGGAACCGTTGTTCATCAGGATACCAACTAGTCAGTGCATATGCATGTGGGGACATGCTTGCTGGTATCCCATAACACATCATCTCAATTCACTTGCAGCGTTCCTTTGCATCTCTGCTACGTAGCTAAGTATATATAAAATTAGGTAATTTTATAAATAATAGATATAAATGGAGGATATGATAGAGGACTCTGGCCAATGGGCATAATTTGGGTGGTGCTTAATCCCTTCCTGTTCTATAGGGCCGTAGCAAACTTGAGTCACAAAGGACTCAGAAAAAAGGCCTTGCTTTTGACCCATCAGCAAAACTGATTGCAATTTAATCTTGTCTGTTAAAATCAGGGTCTTTCCCCACTATATTGTTATAGTGCTATTATTCCACTTTCCACACTCTATGGAATCCTGGGGTTTGCAGTTTTTCAGCCAGAGAGCTCTTTGGCCTCAGAAACCCCAGAATTCCACAGGAGGTTGAAAGTGGAATAATAGCACTATAACAGTGTAGGGTGGAAAGGCTCTCAGTCTTGCAGTTAATCAACTACACACCAGTTGGCCAACCCATGGATTAAATTGATTTGCAGGCTCAGCTCTGATGCCATTGGGGCAGTGATCTGATGTAGGTTTCAGTCCAAAATTTAAAAAAGCTGTTCAAAGGTGCCGTGTCTCTTGGAAAGAGGGGTATTGCTGAGAACTTTGGACAGATCTTTCAAAGTTCAGACTAAAATGTGGAACAGATTCACTGTCCCTCTGATGTGAAAGTCCACCATTTTAACCGGGCTCATCATTTTAGGAAAAGCTGTCTTAGGCAGCAATGTTCATCTCCATTTACTGGAGAAGAAGGCAAATGACTCAGTGGGATCGACTTCTGAGCAGACTTGCCTATGATTGCACTTTATGATTACGCCTTCCTTAAAATACTGAGCCCCTCTGAATCCCTTTCCCTGGCAGAAAGATTTCACCCTCTACTTTTCTCCCTTTTTGAATGACAGAAAAGTTTCATTCATTACACTCTGCAAGTCCAAGTTCTTCTCCATGGAGACTGCAGGAAAAATATATATCACTTTTCTGCCACAAGCCTTATTTTAATTTTAAAGAAATGAGCCATGAATGACTGAAAATAATATTTTTAGTGATAGCACCTGAAAAGCGGTGATAGATGGCTGCCGGGGTGTGGGCTTGCATCTCTTACCTGCTCCCCACCACATCACCTCAAAAATGCTTGAAATATTTCCTTCCTGCTTTTCTGTCTTTGGATGTGATATTTTTTCAAAAGATGAACTCAGGAGAAGCATGAACTTGCTTGAGCGCCATTGCAAAGAATGGAAGCCATGCTTCCATTTATTTCACTGAGTCCTTGGTAGGAGAACCTCCCATGCTGAGGTGTCTGGCAACTCCCATGTCAATGAGGGCACTGAATCTGCTCTGGGTTTTAGTCTGAACTTTAAAAGATCTAACCAAGGTGCTGGAACATGTTCAGAGGAAGGTGGTCAAAATGGTCAAAGGCTTGGAAGCCATGTCCTGTGAGGAGCAGCTTTGAAAAATGAAATTATAAAAATTAATTTCAACAGAGAGAAATGTAAGGTCCTGTACTTAGGCAGAAAAAATGGACGGCACAAATATAGGATGGGGGACGCGTGGCTGGATAACAGTACGTGTGAAAGGGATCTAGGAGTCTTGGTAGACCATAAGCTGAACATGAGTCAACAGTGTGATGCGGCAGCCAAGAAAGCCAACGTGATTCTTGGTTGCATCAACAGGAGGATGGTGTCTAGATTGAGGGAGGTAATGATACCACTTTATTCTGCATTGATTAGGCCTCATCTGGAATGCTGTGTCCAGTTCTGGGCACCTCAGTTCAAGAAGGATATTGACAAGCTGGAGCGTGTCCAGAGGAGGGCGATCAAAATGGTGAAGGGTCTGGAAGCCATGAAGCCCTATGAAGAACGGCTTAGGGAGATGGGTAAGTTCATTCTGCAGAAGAGAAGGTGAAGAGGGGACATGATAGTCATGTTTAAACATTTGAAGGGATGTCATATCAAGGAGGGACATGAAGGGATGTCATGTTCACTGCTCCAGAGACTAGGACAAGGAGCAATGGATTCAAACTACAGGAAAAGAGATTCCACCTGGACATTAGGAGGGAGTCCAATGGGATCTGTGCTCCTGGACTCAGCCAACAAGAACACTCACTGTTAGTCTTGCATAAAACCAAGCTGGTTAAAGTTACTTTTAAGGATAATGCACAGTGATGATGTGCAAAAGTTATGCAGTGGGTGCCTTTCTGTATCTTGTTCCCAAATTCTAGCCACTTACTATCTAGGGGATTCTGGGACTTGTAGGCCCACAAAGGGACTTCTCCAAGCTCAGCCTCTTCCTGAAGCTCATGTACTTGCAAACATAGGGTATTTCTGCACTACACTGTTATAGTGCTGTTATTCCAGTTCCAACCTCCCATGGAATCCTGGGGTTTGCAGTTTAGGAAGGGCATTTGGAATTCTCTGCTAGAGAACTCTTTGGCCTCAGTAAACTACAAACTCCAGGTTTCCATAGGAGGTTGAAAGTGGAATAATAGCACTATCACAGTCTAATGCAGAAAGGCCCATAGCTTTGGCTCTTCATTGCATTCCTAAATTTGACTGGGATGCACAGACTCCATGAGAGTGCTGCAGAATGGTTGAAAGGGATTATGTATTAATTAATCCACTTAATGCCTTTTAACTAGAGTGGTTAATTAATTCAGCGGCTCTGGGGGCGAGCCTTTCAGGGTTGCTTGCTTGCCCCATTCCTCGTTGGGCCCCTCTTGTCTCCATCTGTGTTCACGAACTGGGGCCCTCGCGAAGGACCCTGCATGACCAGTGGTGAACTGGGGATCTTTTTTTTCAATAAGGAAACCTTCCAAGCATGCTGATTGCCGACCACTCAAGCAGCTGCAGTACCGCGCTGTTAATTATTTAGCTCTCTCCTCTTTAGCATGTCAGTAGCTCTCATGGTAAGCACGAATTCCTCTCTCTCTTGGAGATGAAGGTTGGCTTAATTGGAGGAAGAGAAGAAGGAGAAAAAGGCCAAACTCTCCCCAAAGTAGTAATAATTGTAGTTGTTGGTCCCCTTTCCTCTTCTTCCTCCTCCTCTGTCTTTGCCATCGGTTGTCTTTACAAGCTCACTGGCAAATATGGGAAGAAAAACACCTTTCTGTGTTCTTTTTTATATATTATTTTTATTAAAATCCAATTCTTGATTATATTACGTGAGCACCTTTTCAAATGTAACTTAGTACATAATGTCATACATAACATTAGCGAATTTTGCAATAGGGAATGTACAATAATCCATTAGACAAAGGAAGAAAAAGGAAGCTTTAACTTACACCGATCAACGTAATGACTGGTGCCTTACTCGATAACTAGTACCTACTTAAGAGCTAGTAGAATAAAGAATATAAAAAGAAGAGATAAGTAGGAAAGAAAAGAGATAAGAAGAAACGAAAAGGAAGAAAAGGGAAAGAGTGAAAATAGGAAAGAATGAAAAAAGAAGTGAACTTTCCCATGTTATGAATTCTGTGTTATGCTGTGTTATTGGAAGCTAGGAGGATCAGCAGGGATGCAGCCAGTTATTTTTCTTGGAGCTGGAGATGCTGAGAGTTAGCGTGGCGTAGTGACTGGAATGCTGGCCGAGGAGTTTGGGAGACCGGGGTTACAAATTCCTGCTCAGCCCTGAAATCCCACTGGGTGACCGCAGGTAAGTCACCTTCTCTGCAGGTTAAGAAGAAGACAATGGCAAACCGCCTCTGTAGATAATCTTGAGAGCCAGCATGGTAGAGTTAGAGTCAGCATGGTGTAGTCTGAGTGTTAAGACTAGGAGACTGGAGCCATTTCTGCATTAGCCTGTTATAGCGCAATGATTCCACTTTCAACATCCTCTGGAATCCTGGAGTTTGCAGTTTAGGGAGGGCCCTTTGAGGATGGCCTTTGAGGCCCCTCCCTAAACTGCAAACCCCAGGATTCCAGAGGATGTTGAAAGTGGAATCATCACGCTATAACAGGCTAGTGTGGAAATGACCTGGGAGACCAAAGTTGGAATCCCCACTCAGCCATGGAAACTTAGGTCATTTCTGCAGTAGATTGTTATAGCGCTATTATTCCACTTTCAACATCCTATCGAATCCTGGGATTTGCAGTTTAGGGAGGGGCTTTTGAGGATGGCCTTTGAGGCCCCTCCCTAAACTGCAAACCCCAGGATTCCATAGGATGTTGAAAGTGGAATGATAGCACTATAACAGTCTAATGTGGAAATGACTTTAATGTGACACCATGGGCAAATCCTCTTCTTTCAACCTCAGAGGAAGGCCAGGGCAACTCCCCTTTGGAACAAATCTTGCCAAGAGAACCCCAAGAAAGATTTGTCTTAGGGTCATCCTAAGATGGAAACGCCTTGAAGGCACACAACATCATGACTGGGAGACCTCAGAGAGCGCCAGTGATCAACTACCCTGCTCAGGTCTTGCAAAGTCAGGGTAACTATAGCTTCCTTAATTGAGTCTCTCCATCTGTAGTGTGGTCTCCCTCAATTTCCTCCTGCTTTCTGCTTTGTCAAGCATCATTTTCTTTTCTGATGACTCCTGTCTTCCTGCGATATCTCCAAAGTAGAACAGTCTCAGTTTAGTCATCTTGGTTTCTAGGGAGAGTCCAGGATTGATTTGCTTTGCTGCTCCAGAGATCAAAACACAAAGCAATGGCTTCAAACTACAGGAAAAGAGATTTCATCTAAACATTAGGAAGAACTTCCTGAGGGAAAGAGCATTTTGACAGTGGAAGGCGCTGCTCCCTGGGAGTGTGGTGGAGTCTTGTTGCTTGGAAGTTTTTGAGCAGGTGCTGGATGGGCATCTGCTGGGAGTACTTTGATTGCGTTTTCCTGTATGGCAGAAGAGGTTTGGATGGTCCTTGGGGTCTCTTCCAACTCTAGCATTCTACTGTTACCCTGTTTTCTGGGGGTCCCATGAGGGACAGCTAAGTGCGCTCCAAATTACAAAGTTGGTAATTAGCAAGGAGCACGAGCTAGCACTACAAGAGGCAGGGCAACGTAGCGAGATCTTTTACCCAATGTCTACGAGGTCAGGCCGAGTCAAGGAGCAAACAGAAGTAAATAATAATAATTGTTTTTATTTATATACAGTCAAACACGTGTATGCAACACACTCACACAGAGATCTATTGAAATAAAGGTTGGAGTGGGATAGAGGGATTTTAAGAGGAGGTTTTGTATGGGAAATACTACACCTGTCCTGAAGCCTGGGCAGTCTGGAGAAGAAGTTCGTGGAAATAGAGTTTCTCAGCACATGGAGCTGAGGGGAAGGCTCGCCGAACGAAGCAACAGCAAGGCGGGATGGAAGCCAAGAGCGATCCGAGGAAGTGCTCACAGTCAGGGATTCTTATAGGGGAAAATGTGGCCGTAGGCTAGTCGGTTCTCGGGGATAACAACGAGTTTCGGGCTGGAGACAAAGCCTCTGAAAGGTCAGTAATTTACATGATTGAGTTAAGACGGAATTGTCAATAGAGCAGCCAGTATGCAAATGCGGAGTGCTTGACAGATGAGTATTCGGCTTGTCAAGCTGCCTGCCCGGGGCAGGGAGTCCTTTGTAAGTAGTGTGCATACATAATGCGGTACTTGCCTTGAGGTTTCCGAAGCGGCACTCTGGCTATTTCTGGCCTACCTGTATTAGGTTGGAATATTTCAGTGATTTGCGGCTGTGCCTGTATGTGTGCTAGTCTGGGGACCTCGCAAGCACGTGGAGAGGAATAGGTAAAGAAGGCCAAATTATTGATATCAAATGATATCTGGTATCCCACAAGTCCGGGCTAGAAACTGTGGTAACACTACGATTGTATGATTCTAGTTCACTACCAAGGTGGTGTCACATAATTATAATGTACCTTCATGAGTGTACAGTGTTCTGCTTCCTTGATGTTGGATCTTGGCCAGTGTTTTCCCACAATGCCCTGGAGCATCACTGTATCAAGTGCATTGTGGGAAAGTATTGTCCAGTTCTTCCAGTGCCCTAAGGCCCCAGGAAGCCCTCCAGAACTATCTGCTTCCGCTAGAGCTCAGCCGACTTTTCTTACTGGGGTCGGTAGGGATCTACTGTCAACATAGTTCAGACTGACTTTAAGTTAATAGCATGAAATGCACACACAGACACACACACACTTAATAGTTTCATATCTGGCTTGTTAATTGTATCCCTGCTTAATTGTATAATGTCATAATTTTATATCTGGCTAATTAATTGTGCCTCTACTGGCGCTCTGTTCCCATGATGGCTTTGTCGATTCTATAATTTATAGCACAGACTGCATTATTTAACTATTTATTTATTTTTTCAATGAAGACTCATGCCAAAGCAGGTACTGCAGGCATAAGACTGTTGGACCTTTAATTGTACTGATCACACGTCCCATTTTAAAAGCCCAGTAGAAGGAACAGTAAATTATGTACAAGTACACACACATGGATGTATGCTCCCATGTTCATTAAAATTCCATTTAATGTCAATTGAAAGGTAAATGACACATGACCAGGGGCCATGATGATACACTGTAGTTGTCCCATGTAAGTCTCTGATTGTAGTCAATCACAGTTGAAGTGAGCCACAATCTCATTTCCATTGTGTCTTCCTGCACAGCAGAATGGACTGGGTGGACTTTGGGGTATCTTCCTCCAACCCTAGGCTTCTAGCTTCTTGGCTTCTGCATGCAGAGTTATGCATTTATTGTGCTATGAGGTCTGTAAGAGGTGAGTAATCTAGCAAGATTTTTTATACCTGTGTATGCTGGTACTAATGCAGGAGAACCAGCTGGAGACTTCAAGAGTAAGTTTGCTTCACTTTATTGGGGGAATTAACAATCACACATGCACAAGATCCAAATAGGTTTGCAATCCCGCAAAGCTAGCTGATGGAAAAGGGAGGAAAAGTTTGGATAGCAGGAGTTTTAGGGCGATGTGAGTGATATTTAGCTATCCACAAGTGAAGAGATGAGGTGGTGTGGCTCAGATCAAGGGTCCTAGGCTAGTACAGAATGGGAATCGGAGTGGCAGAGTGGTAGCTGGTAAGCCAAAGTACTACAGGCTATCTGGCCCAGAGTCAGGGTCTTTTTCTGCCCTGAGGGGGAAGACGTTAATGGCTCTCTGGCAGAGTAGACAAAATGGGGTCCAGAATGAGCTAATGGCCTTAGCATTAGGTGAAAAAGGACTGATGGGAATCATAATAGCTCCTTAATGGAGGGACAGGTGATGGGATAAAAAGAAGAGTTTTGGTGTACAAAGGAAGAGGGTTGAAGACAACAAGTCATTCTATGGAAGCAGTTTCAGGTACTATTGTTTCTAAGGGTTGAGTCACTGAGGGACATCTGCAAGTCCGTTATCACTGGAGCTTCCCTGATTGTGATCTGGCCATGCCCTGAGCTCCCAACCTAGTTTTGCAACTCACATGTGCAGCCAGTTCCTCTTTGCCAGCAAGCTTCCCAGCCATAGCAGGTTATAATTTATATATCATGCCAGTTAAACCATATCATGGAGTCAGGTTGTATGGCCTGGTAATGGAATCAGACCAGCAGCCAGTGGAGCTGATGCAACTGTTGTCCCTATAGCTAGCCCCCGTTAAGACCGAGGTTGTGGAAACGGCAACCATCCAGATGTTCCACAGCCTGTAGGATGGGATGATGGGAACAATAGTTCATATAGAGTATAGGTGGGTGACTGTTGAGGGCCAAGGGGCCAATTTCCCCCTCAACCTTCTGTAGTCCACACCCTCACACACAGTAAACCCAAATTACATCATTTTCCTCTGAAGTCCCTCTCAAAGACAGTGACACCAGTGACCTTGTGTCAGTTCTTGATATCATTTTGAGAGGGACTGCTGAGGATAACAGAGATACTCGGGGGTACCACAAGGAGCAGAGGTGAGGATATTTAGCCTGGAGAAGAGCAGGTTAAGAGGTAACACGATAGCCATGTTTAAATATTTGAAGGGATGTCATAGGGAGGGTGGAACAAGCTTGTTTTCTGCTAATCCAGAGACTAGGACACGAAGCAATGGCTTCAAACAACAGGAAAAGACATTTCAGCTAAACATGAGGAAGAACTTCCTAAAGGTAAGAGCAGTTTGACAGTGGAATCAGCTTCTGCCTCCATGGAGTGTGGTGGGGTCTCCTCCTTCTTTAGGGGTTTCTAAAGAGAGGCTGGATGGCCATCTGTCAAAGGGAGGACTTTCATGGTGTATTCCTGCATGGCAGCCCTTGCGGTCTCTTCCAGTTGTATGACTGTATGATTGCAGGAACAATCATTGTTTATTCCTCATCACACTGTGGGACAATAAAGCAGTCAGCTTGGCATATGCACATCTAGTTGCTCAGTGCCAGTGTTCACCAGAAGTGTGGATTCATGCCTACAAGCATGATGCAGCTTCTTGAGCATGAGCTTTCATACCCTGCTTAGTCTGCACCCTAATTATGCTGCTAAACAAGCCTGAAACTTCTGCCAACGGTCTCTGCTTGTTTCTCCCCACCGCTTAGCTCTTCCACAGCTCTTGCCTGCTTCCCCAGCCTGCCTCCTTGACTCCTTAATGTGACATCACAATCCCACAATTTGCATGCTCCTCTTGCCACGGCAGGCACATAAAGCTGGCATTTACATGCCCACCAGCTAATTAAGCAGCCAAATGAGGGATTGTGCACATGCTGTTTAGGTAATCACATTCGGAAATGAGTGCAGGGGGATTAGATGGCTCTCATTCTGTCTGTCTTTTTGGGGCCACCGGTGCCATGTCAACGTGGTTGGGGGTGATTTTGGATCCCCAACATGCAAGCCAAACACTTGGTTTATCCTCCCCCCAACCCAATTTGACCTGCTCCCTACTGCCCCTGACTTATTATGCTCAGACACAGCTTCCATGCTCAAACAAGAGCTTGCATTTGTGGGGACGTACACAGCACATGGCTTTCCTCCAAACCAGCTCTCTCTCTCTCTCTCTCTTTCTGCAGGGGAGATGAAAGAAGTGAGAGAGGGTGTAGCACTCCAGCATCTGCCACTCTCTGGAGGGGTATTAAGCTGTCACTGTCATCAACTCTTGGACAGCAACAATTGGAAGGAGAGCAAAACACATTCGGTGACAGAGTCCAGCCATCCTTCTCTTTGCCATCAGCAGCATCCGCTGGAGACCATCAGCTTCCCTTCTGTGCCAGGCAGCTGCTGGTTCTCTTTCCTGCAGAGGAAAGAGCTGGGTTCAGTTCTTTTATGTTTGCAAAGTCATGTGCCTGGTGGATCTGCCCTACATACAGTTCCAGCACAATTAAACTGCCATGGGTTCATCCTATAAAATCCCAGGATTTAAGCAGTTTGGTGGTAGTGGAGTGCTGAGAATTCTCTGGTGGGCATATTTGGTATACTCACCTGCGCTACAGGACTTAGAGTTCCCTAGCTGAGGGATCCAAGTTCCTCCCATGAAACCACAAGTCCCAAGGTTCCATAAGATGGAGTCATTTATTTATTTATACCACAAACCCACCACAACTTTCCCTTATCCCACAAAAGTTTTTTTAACCCCACTCTGTGAAGATCTAAATGTCTGTTGCTGCTGCTGCTGCTGTTGTTGTTGTGAGTTAGAGTTTCCCAGGGTGTTAATCCTTTGGGGAACTCTGTGAAAGCTAAAGCTGCAAGGAACTAGCCTTCTTTTAGCAGAGTTGCAGAAAAAAGCATGTCCCAGTCTCTGTGTGGCTTCCATGAACTGGAGGCTGACTTGAAAACAAAAACAAGGTGGGTGGTTTCAGGTTCCAAACTTAAACATTTTACTAACAAACTTTATAGTTACATATCCACTAGAAAACCTAGATCCTAGCTAACTAACAAAAGAATTTGGGAAGATAGTATCTTCATTTAAATTCACCAACTTCTGATGAAGAAGCGAGCATAGCAAGAGAAGTTGCTGGAAGCAAGAATGCTAAAGGGAGAGAGAGAGAGAGACATGGCCTTCTAAGTATGACCAGTAACTGAAACCAGAATGTATCCTGGGTCACCTGGTCTGGATACCATAGCCACTAATATTAAATAACCCTACACTAGTGAAGCGTCATTTGTCCAAGAGAGGGAGAGAGAAAATGCTAGAATTTTCCAACAGTTGTTGTGTGCCTTCAAATCACTTCTGACTTATGGCAACCCTAAGGTGACCCTGTTATTATTTATTATTATTTTGTTTATTTATATCCCACTTTTCTCCCAACAGTGGTACTCAAGGTGGCTAATAAGACTGAAACAGTACAAATTGAAACATCCATGTAAACATAGAATGTATATTCCATGTATACAGTTAAAGAGTTACATATTAAGAGTCTACAATACATTAAACAAAACTATACCAACTGTGATGTACAGGTTGGCTCTGAGTTCAGAGAGTCAAGCTTAGAGGTTCCAAAAGCCTTATTCAGAACCTCGAAGAAACAACGGCACATCTTGGCAATGGCCAAGACTAATGGAACTTTGGATTTGCAGTACTATACAAGACATTACATTTCAAAATTAGTGTGCGCCGCCATCTCATTTGTTAACAAATCATAACCACCCTTTTTCCTGAGCTTCATCTGCTTCCTTATATTTTCTCACCCAGCCTACCAACAGGGTGACCTTACAGCTGTGATTGTTCACTTTTATCACAAACTAGTACCATAATATTTTGGGGTTCTCAGTATAACCTGTCTCTACCTCACGTCATCTTTTCCCCGCACCCATCCAATGAAGACTGCATGCCCTACAGCATGACCCATTGCCTAAAACATGGCAGGGATAGCACAACTGATCTAACACCAGCCTTAAACCTACCAAGGAAACCAACAGCACTTGGTCTCTAGAAACTTAGAAAAGTGCTTGCAACCCTACAAAATTGCATGCCTCAGTTTTAGGGACTTTCCTCCTGAAAAACAAACCAACACAGTGAAGGGTACATCCAGCATGTCTTGTTTCTCCCTGACACATCAGTGTTAAGAGCTTTCTGATAGTGAAGGACAAGGACTGGGTTGCTTATAAGACAACCATTTGCAGAAAACTAGTTTAGACACTTGGCCTGGGAAGATATGATAGCCAGCATTGCCATCAGTTGGAAATGGCTTGAAGGCACTCAACCAGGGAGCACTGGTGGTGCAGTGGTTAAATGCTGGTACTGCAGCCACAAGGTTGTGAGTTCAATCCTGCTGGGCTCCAGGTTGATTCAGTCTTCCATCCTTCTGTAGGTCGGTAAAATGAGTACCCAGCCTGTTGGGGGCAATTAGCTAAATACATTGTAAACCACTTAGAGAGCACTTAGCTGATAAGCGGTATAGACATACACATGCTTTGAGGGTGTTCCTGCATGGCAGGGGGTTGGACTGGATGGCCTGTGTGGTCTCTTCCAACTCTAGATTTCTATGATTCTATAATTCTATGCTATTGCTATTGATAACAATAGTGTAGCAGTTTGAGTGTGGGGCCAAGGTTCAAATCTGTGCTTGGTTATGGAAACACATTGGGTGACCTTGGGCAATGCCCACTCTCTCAGCCTCAGTGGAAGGCAAAGGCCCACTCTCTCAGCCTCAGAGGAAGGCAAAGAACCCTTCCTGAACAAATCTTGCCAAGAAAACCTCATGACAGGTTTGCCTTAGGGTTACCATAAGTTGGAAATGACTTGAAGGCACACAACAATAAAACCTGGAAAGATAACCTAAACATTTGGCTAAGAATTTTAATTGGATGAAAAGTTACTGTGACACATATGAAATGTACTGAGAGCCAGGGAGATGTAGTGGACATTGGACATTGGATTCAACTGTTACCCTGCTTGCTGGGGGTCCCTTAGGGAATTCCCAATACCTGTCAAAATTATCACTTGTGGGGAAAATTAGCTATGAATACTGCTGTAGCAATGAGGGCAGGGTAATTAACGATCTTGAGCCCAGATTTATGGAGTTGGATCACAGACAATCAGGCTAACTGTTCAAATTTATGGTTTTTATTAAATGAGAGTATTCTCACGCACCAACACACTCACTCACACATGCACACAAGGCCTATTGTGAAAGAAAAGAGGTGAAAAATGGATAGAGGATATAACAAGGGATTATAGAGAGGTGATACTGCATCTATCCTGAAGTCCTTGGTCCAGGAAACAGCAGCCAAAATGGAACTCAGCAACGAAACAGCTGAGGGGATTACTCAGGTAGCAGAGTGACGATCCGCTAGCATGGCAGGGAGTTCTTCAGAGAAATTCTCAAAATTTAGGACTACAGAATGTACCTCGAGGGCAAATCCTCTCCCGGGGAGGACAATAGCCATAGCAAAGGAAAGATTGTTCATCAAAGGCAACTTGGTTTGCATGATGGTTTTATGATGTATTGCCAGTGACTCAGGATCTTCAGTTGCAGCAGGTTGTAGTGTAAATTTATGTAGATGGGCCTCGCCTTGTAGGATTTTTCCGGAGTAACAGGTGCTCAACCTGGGGAAAACACGCTAATCCCCTCAAGTTGGCTCCTCTTTGGCTGAGGACCCTTTGTTTCTCATGGGTTTGCACAGCTGGAGGTCTCCTTGAGCTACATGACTGGAGATTTTTCTGGCCTGACCTAGTTTTTGGTCATTTGACCATTTTTGCCTACGTGCCCATCTGGGCAATCTGCCTGGCATGGTGAGCATATTTGATATCAAAATTGTAGCCCCCGGGATAGGATGTGCCAGTGGGGTAACACAACCTTGAAGACCAGAGTTTTAATCCCTTCTTGGCCATGGAAACCCACTGGGTGACCTTGTGTGTGTCACACAGTCTCAACCCCAGAAAACCCTGTGATAGGATCACCTTAGGGTTGCCATGAGTTGGAAATGACTTGAGGGCACACAACAACAGTGATAATATGTAGTGTATGAGTGACTGGGCAACCTGTAGGATCCATTAGTGTGTATAAGCCATGACTTCAGAGTTCTAATGTTGTTCAGATTGTTGTTCAGGGGTGAGAGACAGTGATGTATTTCTCTTAATATTCACCAACTTGGCCTCCCTTTACAGTCCATCACGGCAACGACGCTGCCCTGTCAGTCTGGTACCACATGTTATACCCCCACTCTGTGGGATGTGCTATTTTCATAATTAAACATGTTTATGGCTGGAAAACATGTTTGAAAGTGCACTGATTGGAAGCATGTTGTCAGGTCAGGATGACCTCAGACATGGTCAGGTCATAAGTTCAAAGAGGATTAAGTGGAAAAAACCACTGCTAATGGGTTTGAGAGAATCCTTTCAACACCTCCTGCTCAGAGCATTCCTGAGAACAATGAAAGACAAACTACCCAGATGGGTGAGCACTCAGACACTATCCTGCGGAGACCTTCCCTATTCACCCTACCTGACCAAGAAATTACGAGATTGTCAGGACTCCCATCAACGTTTTGCCACCCAGAGTTAAGGCAGTCAGTCCATTCCGGACTTCTTTATTAACTCTATGGGAAAGCCATTACATGTCATGAGCCAGGCTGAGCAGGCTGCCGATTCAGACGGGGACTCTGAGTTGGACGTGGGCTTCCAGCCGGGGGAGGAGCCCTTGGAGGGAGAGGGGGCTCCTGTAGAGTCAAGGGAGGGGCCTGCCAGCGACTCCCCAGCTGACCCAGGGCCGATACCTTCAGCAGAGGAGTCCAATGCTTCTGGCTTGACAGAAACTGCTGCTTCTGACTGCAGCCTGGAGCAGCTGACTCTCCCCCACGTTCCTCCAGAGGCGGCTGGAGAAGGAGGTGGTTCGTAGATCAAAGTGCTTGCAAGAGAAGCACCTGAGGTCTGAGGGCCTCCAGCTGGGAGCCAGGTCAATGGACATCTGATCAGCCCCAAATGGGTTGAAGACTATTTAAGGCAGACGCTGGGGGGAGTTCAGGTACGGGGCAACAACTGTCTCTTATCCATGACTCTGCTACCTGTTCCATGGGCTAACTACTCCTGAGTTCCACTGCCTTTGTTCGTTTTGGGTGACATAACCCCTTAATTACTTTATGGCTTTATTTATTGCTGCTGTTTGTTTTTGGTGCTGGAACCCTTTGATTATTTTACTGCCTACCTACTAAAAAGCCATAAAACTCCAGTTGCCGCCTCTGTGTTTGCTTAGCCTCCGCCTGACATTGACATTACACATTGTTTATGCACCTCCTTCAGGGTAGGAAATAGGGTATATAAGCCCCAGCTTCAATGCCCCCAAACTGTAGTAGATTGGGTATATTATGCTGCATGTGGTGCCCCAGACTCCATTACTCTGTGCTACCCTCAGACACTTATCTGATTCACTCTGCTCAACCTTCTCCACTCAACCTTCTCCTTCAGGACCAGTAATTATCACCTTTTCCATCCAGTCTCTCTTTCTTCCCAATGTTTCACTTACCAATAGCCTTATATTGTTCTTGAGAGGGTCTGATTTCTTGTGTATTTGCTAATTCCAAATAAAATACTCTGTTTAACTTTAACTGGAGTCATCTCTACAGTTAGTACTGGTATACACAGATGAAAAGATCCTGTCATTCCCCTCCTCTCAAAGGCCTCAGCTGAGCTATTAATTCCCTGCAAATTCCAAGGGGACGTTGGCATTGCGGTGGACCCAATGTCCCCCACCTCTTAGGGTAACAAGTCTGTTGCCACAAAAACTGTGAGAAACTTTGTTGTTCCTTCAATACTAACAAAGTTCATTGGTAGCCACCTTTTGTGGCAAGCCGATGACAAAGAAAACTTGATAGTCTCGAAGGTGCCACAGGACTCTTCATTGTTTAGGTGAAGCTTGCATTTCTTCTTTTATGTGAACCCAAGATTAAAAAATTCTGCAATTAGCAGCACATAGTGATTTCTCTTTGGGCATAATTGGAAGACTTACCATTTAAGGATAAGACATAAAACTAGGCTATTATATGGCTCATTTGCTTGAAAATGATTGCAAATCTAACAATGTTATCAAACATTGCAGTTATCTCTGTGTGGATGAGCCTCCGAAAGATATATATATATTTTAATTCTTTTATAAAAACACTGTCCTTCCTTTTTTAATTGCTGCCAGTAAATCTTATAATTATATTAGTTTTTAGTTATAGGGAGTTGTTCACGATGGGCAAGCGGTCAGGGGATAATTAATTAACATGCTATTCCGGAAAACGATAAACAGCTCCAGCTTGGGTTGAAGAACGGAGTGCTTAAATGTGACAGATGCTGCAGGATCATCTGGGCATCTTTTATTCATACTTGCACATTGATATAGTTTGCATTTCATGCCTCCCCAAATCTGCAGGATCCTCGCTTTGTGCCAAATTTTAGGCCATTAGGAACATTTCTAAAATTGAAACAAAGATGCTCATTTTGCATGAAGTTTATTTGGTACATTCATCAAAACATTTGAATCCACCTGTTGCATCCTGACGTCCCAGGGTTGGTATACAAACACAGATTGATAGAGACATTGAAACATAGGGTTGGAAATGATCCCAATGGGCCATCTAGGCTGACTGCCTGCCAATGTAGAAAATTCACAGGGAAAGTATCCCTGAAGGTGGCTGTCCAACCTCTCTTAAAAACGTGAAATGAAGGAGAAGCCAACATAGAATCAGAACCATAGAGTTGGAAGAGACCCCAGGGGCCATCCAATTCACCCCCTTCTCCCATGCAGAAAGACACCATCAAAGCACTCCTGACAGATGGCCATCCAGCCTCTATAGAAGGAGACTCCACCACATTCCGAGGCAGCATATTCCACTGTTGAAGAGCTCTTACTGTCAGGAAGTTCTTCCTCATATTTAGGTGGAGTCTCTTTTCCTGTAGCTTGAAGCCATTGCTCTGTGTTCTAGTCTCTGGGGCAGCAGAAAACAAGCTTGTCCCATCTTCCATAGGACATCTTTCAAATATTTAAACATGCCTATTGTGTCCCCTCTTAACCTTGTTCAGGCTAAGAATACCCAGCTCCCTAAGCCAGTCTTCATAGGGCTACATGGTTTCCAGCCTTTGACCATTTTGGTCTCCCTCTTCTGGACCCAGGACAGCTTGTCAACATCCATGTTGAGTTGTGGTGCCCAGAACTAGACACAGTGTTCCAGTTGGGAATACTGAATAGAGAAGTAGAATAGAGTGGTACTGTTAAGAGATACAGGATGCAAACCACTCCACCAAATTACAGATCTTAGGATTCCAGTGGAGAAAGCCACGGCCATTAAAGTAGTATCAGACTGTTTGGTGCAGATACTCTCCTAGATAGACTTCTTCCTTGGCAAGAGTTGTTCAGAGGCGGTTTCTCTTTGCCTTCATCTGAGGCTGAGAGAGTGTGACATGCCCAAGATCACACAGTGGGTTTCCATGGCTGAGCAGGGATTTCAAACCTGATCTTCTGGAGTCCCAGGCCATTTTAACACTACACTCTTATAGTGTTATTAGTCCACTTTCAACATCCTATGGAATCCTGGGGTTTGCAGTTTAGGGAGAGGCCTAAGGAATGTTCCTAAGGCCCCTCCCTAAACCACAAACCCCAGGATTCCATAGGATGTTGAAAGTGAAATAATAGTGCTATAAGAATGTAGCGAAGAAATGGCCCTAAACTGCAAACCCGAGGACTCCATAGGATGTTGAAAGTGGAATAATAGCACTTTAGGGGTGTAGTGAAGAAATGGCCCTAGTCTGGCACTTAGACCACTATGCTGCTCTAATTCTTATCATCTCCAGCTACACAGAAATACTTGGAAGAATTCCTGCTGATCCTCCCAACCTCCAAAAACTCAGGCCATTTCTGCACTAGCTTGTTATAGCATGATGATTCCACTTTTAACATCCTCTGGAATCCTGGGGTTTGCAGTTTTGGGAGGGGCTAGCCGGCCCCTCCCGAAACTGCAAACCCCAGGATTCCATAGGAGGTTGAAAGTGGAATCATTGCGCTATAAGAGTGTCATGTGGAAATGGCCTCAGATATGTATCTTTCTTCCCATTATTTCCCAATAAGCCTGTAAAGGCAACCTGTGTATTGATGGAAGGGGATGTTGAGTATTATGTGGTTGGCTGGTTTGTTTGCTTTTTTTTTTTTATCAAAAGAGGGAGCACCAACTCTACCTACTTTTTACCTGCCTGGTAATAACAGAGTTGGGCACGTTTTTGCCTCTTCTGGGTGATTTAAATTTAACAAAGTGGATGATCTCTTTGCATCCTCTAAGAGGATGAAAGACAGAGAGCCATATCTTCTCTCTTAGACAGAGCAGTGCTAGACCTGTCGCTTGAAACTCCAGCGTGCTGAATCCATATTCCCGGAGAGTCTGTTGCTGATGCAGAAGTTGTAAGCGAAAATATTGACTTCATGAAGTAATTGAATCCGGGAAACATGTTTCAGATGGAAAGCACTTGACAGAGTGATTATGCACCACTACGTGCGCACGCACACACACACACACACACACACAGAGGCTGAGGGAAAGGGATAGGAGGGAGAAAGACAGAGGCCCCCAGAGCATGTGCCAGAAAGTAATGGATTCTGCAAAGGGATTCACCCCTAACAGCCCCCTGATGAGGCCATCAGGGAGAAAATTTGCTGGAATGATACCACTTGAACTTCCTGCTTAGATCAGATGTAGGGAAGAAAGTCCTGGTGAGATTCATTCTTGTACAATAAATGGGAATTTTTTTAAAAAAAAATCCCGTTGCTGTGAGTAGCTGTGAGAGCCTCTTTTTCTCGATTTTGGGTGCATTTCTGTAAAATGTACTGTTACCTCAAAACATGGGTGACTCAGGGGTCCTCTTGCAATGTCAGTACCTCCATGTGACACAGGGGAATTAATTAGCTCAAAATTAGGAGGCCTGAGAGAGGGGGCTGATTTAACAAGGTTTTTTCCATCAATGTTTATGGAATTACGCAGGAAAGAACCAGCCAGAGGATCCAAAATGTGAGTAAACTAAAAATGTGTTTTATTGAAAGAATCACACATGTACATGAAAGATCCAAACACTCATGTGCTCACACAAGGACTAGCTAAAGATAAAGGGAGGAAAGTTGTGGACAAAGGACCTCTGAACTTCGGGTGATAATTACCAGTCTGGAAAGAAACAAAGAAAGCTATAATGTGGCTTAGGTAGGCACCTAAGGACGGTTCTCGTTCAGGAATCAAATGGACAGTGTGGTATTAGGAAGCCAAGAGACTGCACTGAACCACTCAAAACCGAGGGTTTTTAGACCCACGGGGTATGGGTGTATGGGTGTGAATCGCTTTCCCAGCCAAGAGGACAATGGGAGTTGCAACTCAAACAATGAGGTCTAGATAGAATTAATGGACTTAGTGTTTAGGTAACAAAGGGGTAATAGCTGTCGTAATGGCTCTTTATTGTGGACAGGTTGGAGAGACAAAGCAGAGAAACATCCAGTGTGAGGGATCAGGGTTAGAACAATTGCAAGTTGGTGGTAACTTCCCTTCTCTGCTCCGAGCTGTCCAGCTGTTTGGCACAAGCCTATTGTCTCTAGAGTTGCCTTGTAATCTGCCTGACAATGACTTTGGTTTTGCCTAGGAGGGGTTGTGGCTGACCTGCCTTGCCATCTCACGCCAGTCATCTCAGGTTTCTTTTATATCAATGACAATTAATGTAGTGCCAATCAAATAATATTGCCAATTAAACCATATCAATTTTGGGGGGTGCGTGGGGCTGTAACAGCACAATATTGGAAAAAGGGAAGCCAGTGCAGGGCAGTGATTTGAGCCCTGGGCTACAACTTTGGAGACTGAGGGTTGGATCCCTGCTTGGCCATGGAAACCCACTGGGCGGCCTTGGGCAAGTCACACTTTCTCAGCCTCAAGGAAAGTGAAGGAAACCCCTCTGACCAAATCTTGTCAAGAAAACCCTGTGATAGGTTCACCTTAGGGTCACCAAAAGCCAGAAATGACTTGAAGCATTTAGAAGAAGGTAAGAACTGTTGCCATGTAGCCTGAACTAATAAATCATAGAATCATAGAAATGTAGAGTTGGAAGAGACCACAGAGGCCATCCAATCCAACCCCCTGCCATGCAGGAACACCCTCAAAGCACTCCCGACAGATGGCCATCAAGCCTCTGCTTAAAAACCTCCAAGGAAGGAGACTCCACTACACTCCGAGGCAGCATATTCCACTGCCGGACAGCCCTGACTGTCAGGAAGTTCTTCCTGAGGTTCAGGTGGATAAATAAAGTCTTTCTTCTGTGCTCCTTCCTTCCTTCCTTCCCTCCTTCCTTCCCTCCTTCCTTCCTTCCTTCCTTCCTTCCTTCCTTCCTTCCTTCCTTCCTTCCTTCCTTCCTTCCTTCCTTCCTTCCTTCCTTCCTTCCTTTGTAGCTTTTCTCCAGTCTGTGACATTCTCTTCCCCAGAGTGTTCCTACCTGTTAAATACTTGGAAACTGCCACGCATGTGGGCGAGCAAAGTTCGCTCATGTATTTTGTTCTGTGCACCTTACACGCGTCACCAAACATGGGCTGAATCACACCCACCTACCAGTCTTCAACCCCCTTGACAAGCTGAAGAAAGTTTTAAAGAGTCTGATACCAGGTACCAGGCTAGGAATCTTTTCAGCTGACACAGGGCCATTTTTCAGCCCTTTCGCTGACTGGCAAAATTAGTCTTTCATGTTGGCTGAGGCATCATGGGGTTTGTAGTCTGACCCATCAGGAGGGAAAGGTGGTTGAAATGAATGCATGCTCATGGGGCCCCAGGTATATACATATGTGCCTTCAGGTTGTCCGTCGCCTTATGGCAACCCCATAGATTTCACAGGGTTTTCTTAGTGAAGGAATATCCAGAGGTGGTTTTGCCAGTTCCTTCTTCTGTTGATTTGATTATTGCTCCTGAAGAAGGCCAATTGGTTTATGTATAGGACAAAATGCACTGGGCTTTTTTTTAAAGAATAAATTTGTCCCATTCCACTTTCCTTTTTCTGCTGATTCACTTTATCTGCTTTTCAGGATCTATTCCTTCCTCTGAAATAGACCCTGCAGCACCTGGTATTTGTTGGCAGTTTCCCATCTGAATATTAACCCATGATGGCCCTACTTAGCTTCCCAGATCAGTCAGAATCTGTCGCTTTGAGGATATTCAGGTAGATTCCTGGGGTGTTTTTGTGGCCTTCAAGCTTTTTCTGACTTACGGTGAGACTAAGGTGAAACTATCATGTGGTTTTCTTAGCAGGATTTGTCCATTGCCATCCCTTGAGGCTGAGAGCATGTGACATGCCCAAGGTTATCTAGTGGGTTTCCATGACTGAATTCTGGCTTCCAAAGTCATAGTCTGATGCTCAGACCACTACGCCACACTGGGGGACCTACTTAAAAAGTAAAGGAAGGGAAACAAACTCCACATCACATAGGAAGGACAGGGGGCTGGTGTGTGATCTAACATTTTGGCTGAAATTCTAGTCTCACACATGCACAAAGTTCCTAAGCAGAAGTGGCTGGACCTTTTTGTATATTGCAGAATGTCTGCACTCAATTCAAGGTTGTAGATGTGGAGTTGTGCACCTTGAACCTATACGAGAGTGCAAAAACCACAAATAACTCTCTCTGCACTTCCCCTCCCATTCCCTTTCAGGGTTTCCCCCTCCCCATTCCCTTGTCTTTTGCTTTGGCACACATTCTCCATACTGGGAAAAAGGGAAAGGAAGGGGGGAGCAAGCATGTATCTTCTGCCCCCCTCATCCCTTGCCTTTTGCCCAGGCATGCTTGCCTTCCTTCTTTGCACCTGGCAAAATGCAAGGGAATGGGAGGAGGAGAATGGTGGGGGGAGG
This sequence comes from Ctenosaura bakeri, assembly GCA_948474755.1. Lineage (NCBI taxonomy): Eukaryota > Metazoa > Chordata > Lepidosauria > Squamata > Iguanidae > Ctenosaura > Ctenosaura bakeri. Next base: position 116,025 of record CAOLHI010002106.1, on the reverse strand, counting down.
CACACTCACAGTTTGTGGATAATCAAATTCACAAAGGTCAAACCAGCAAATATGGAGGGAGGGCTATACTCACTGGGTTGTGCAACATCCATATTCAGCTAAAGGTAGGGAAGGAAAGAATATTCATTTCTTGGCTGAAAAATGGATTTCCCGGTTACTTGGGAAACTTCCTCAGCAAAAAGATTATAGTGGGGAGAAGTGTACTGGTGATAGCCACCGTAGGAATTATATTGCAAACATATGTTAAATAATGGAGCACACCAAAGAATTTCAGAAGAAAATCAGCCTGTGCTTTATGGATTATGGCAAAGCTTTTGACTGTGTAGACCATGAAAAACTATGGAAATGAAAAGAAATGGGTGTGCCATAACATCCTGATGTGTAACCTCTACTGGGGACAAGTGGCTACCATCTGGACCAAAGATGGAGAAATGGAATGGTTTCCAGTTGGCAAGGGGGTCAGACAAGGTTGCATTTTACACCCTCTTTAACTTGTATGTTGAATGTATCATACATAAAATGGGATTAGACTTGGAAGAAGAAGGTGTGAAAACTGGAGGAAGGGACATCAATAATTTAAGATACGCAGGTGACACCATACTACTAGCACAAAATAGCAAAGGCTTGGGATGATTACTGGAGAAAGTCAAGGAAGAAAATGCAAACAACTGAACAGGAAGAAAACAAAAATAACGACCACAGATGATTTATGTCACTTTAAAGTAGACAATGAAGACGTTGAAATAGTTCAAGATTTTCCTTACCTTGACTCAGTCATTAATCATACTGCAGTCAAGAAAACAGAAGAAGACTAGGACTTGGAAGGGTAGCTATGTAGAAATCAGACAAGATCCTGAAATGTCAAGATAGATCACTGAATACTGGGGCCATTTCCGCACTAGACTGTTATAGTGCTATTATTCCACTTTCAACATCCTATGGAACCCTGGGGTTTGTAGTTTAGGGAGGAACCTCAAAGGAAAGTGGAATAATAGCACTATAACAGTTTTTTATTTCTATGTATGATTGTGGAAGCTGGATGGTGAAGAAAGCTGGCAGCAAGAAAACAAACTCATCTGAAATGTGTTGCTGGAGAAGAGAAGAGTTCTGTGGATACCCTGGACTGCCAGAAAGACCCAAGGAAAAAGAAAGGGTCCTAAAATGAATCACATTTAACCTCTCCCTAGAAGCTAAGATGATTAAACTGAGGCTGTCATAACTCGTACTTTGGCCATATCCTGAGAAGACAGGACTCACTAGAAAAGACAATAAGGCTTGGCAAGGTAGAAAGCACTAGGAAAAGACAAAGGCTTACAGGAGGATAGCTTCAATCAAAGAAGACATGTTCCCAAATCTGCAAGACCTGAGCAGGGCAGTGGATAGATGGCTTGGAGATCTCTCATCCATAGAGTTGCCACGGGCTGAAGTTGACTTTCTGGCAGTTAACAACAAGACCTCTTGAAGGCAGAAGGAAGCTGGGAGGAGAAAATCAGTATCTGATGGTGATGGCATGTTTGCATGTAGTCGCAGTGATTCTCTGGTCTGCTCCATTGGGACACACATGTCTTTTTCTTCATCCATTCTGACTCTTGTTTCAAGAATGTTTGGAAGTGAAGTGGCAAAGGAATCGACGGTAACACTTAATTTCCCCGTCATCAAAGCATTGCCTCATTAGCTCTGATGAATGTTTTGTATTTCAGCCACGGCTTGTCAAAAGGCAGCAGGACCTGGTGACAGCCATTCTGGGCCCGCTTTGGTGCGCAGGAGTGACAAGATGGCCATGCTACAGGCGAGCAGGTGCACTGTGCTTCCATCTCTGGCAGGAGGTGCAGAAGAGAGATGGCTGGGATCAAATTCAGCAGGACATTTTAATTTTGCTCTAATGTTTAGTTTGTTTGGAGATTTCAACTCCAAAGACTTCATACCTTTTTTTTCCCAGCCACTCTTTGTGTAAAATATGCCCTGGTGTCAAAACATCAGGGTACAAACCCCATAGATCCCTCTCCTGAAAGGCAGTTGACTGTTTCTCATGGACTCCCTGATCTTGCACATTTTATTCATTTCCTAACCCACCAGCTGATGAGCCATATGGCCTCGTAATGCTTTGCCAAGCCAACCCAATGCTTGAAGCATGTTTTAAGATGGAGAACAAGTCCTCTGCTACCCCAGGAGCCTTTGGCTCATCTGAAGACATTATCCATCTGATAGCCTGATGTGATGAATGTAGAAGTGCATAAATATCTATTCATGTTTACTTATATTTTAATGTTCTTGAACACCTATCTCATTGAGAGACTCTCCAGGAGCGTATCTGCACCACACAGTTTGATACTGCTTTAAATACCATGGCTCTATCTACTGCTATCCTAAGATTTGTAATTTGGTGGAGTATTTTGCATACTTTATCCCAGCTGGAGGAAGTAATAGTGTTATCCTGATTTCTGGGGTCCCTTGGGGGACACCTCTCTGTGCTCCATGTGATGGGGAATGGAAACTAGCTAGAGCACAAGCAATAGCAATGCGAGAGGCAGGGTAACCTAGCGGGGTCTTTTTACCCAGTTTTTACAGGGTCAGGCCAAGCCAAAAACCAAACAAAAATATTTAATAAATGATTTTATTGAATGCAAGTCTCAGGCACCAACACAACCACTCACACACTCACTCAAGAGCTATTAAGAAGCAAAAGAGAGGAAACTGGATAGGGGAATATTGTAGCTGGGGTAATACTACACCTTTTCCTGAAGTCCTTGGTCTGGGAAAAACAGTGGAGAAGTGGAGCTCAGCACGGAGAGGGCTGAGGGGATTACTCAATGGACAGAGGAACGGTCAGCTGGGATGACTGGGAGTGATCCAAAGAACTGCTCAAAAACTGGGACTATTTGTAGGGGGAAAAGTACCTGGAGGGCTAATCCTTTCCTGGGGAGAACAATGGGTGTTGCAACAAGAAAGAAGCTCCACAAAGATAACTTCCTTTGTATGATGAGATTGCAAGGTGTTGCCAAAGTCTCAGGATCTTCGGCTGCATTGGGTTGTGGTGTAACTTCATGTAAATAGTCCTTGCCTGATAGGATTTGCTCAACTTGAGGCAAACACACTAATCCCCTCAAGTTGGCTTCTCAGGGGCTGAGGACCCTTTGTCTACTGTGGGTTTGCACAGCTTGAGGTCTCCTGGGGCTACGTAACTGGGGATTTTACTGGCCTGACCTGGTTTTCGATCGTTTGACTGTGGCTGCCTACATGCCCATCCGGGTGACCTCTCAGGCACATTGAATCATATTTTAATATCAAAATTGTAGACCCCGGGACAGGGTTTACCAGTGAGATAACAATTGTGTTACCCTAAGAGGTGGGGGACATTGGGGTCCACCTGCAATGTTGGCGTCTTCTTAGAAATTGGGGGAATTATAGCTCAAAGGAGGCCTGTGAGAGGAGGGTAGTGGCAGGATCTTTTCACCGGTGCATACCAGTAATAACTATACAGAGGACTCCAGTTAAAAGTTAAGCAATGTATTTCACAAGCTGAGATTCCTCCCTCCAGCTCGAGGGGCCACCCAGAAGCTATTCCTTGTCTTGGCTTAGCTTCAGTTATTTAGTTCTCAGTCCATTATGGCAGCCAGATATTGGTTCAGCACTACCCCATCTGAATCTGAAGAGGAGGGAAAACAGAGTGGCCTTAGCCACTCAGGCAAACCTGAGTAAGTCATGGGCCAGGTAGAGAGGTTGCATCCATGGAGAATAATCCAATTTCTCTAGTCTCTAGTTGCTTCAGTTTTGGAGAGTATCTCTCTTACATAGACAAGTAGGCCAGAAGAAGATCTCCATGCTGAATCTGGACACCTTCAATGTCAAGGATTCCGTATTACTGCAAAGAGGAATGTTGCTCACAGAATCATACAGCTGGAAGGGACCATCTGGTCCAGCCCCTGCGATGCTGGAGTCCTCTGCTAAAGCACTCCAGACTAATAGCCATCTTGCCTCTGTTTAAAAGCCTCCAATGCATTAGAGTCTACCACCTTGCAAGAGAGTCCATTCCACTACCAAACACTTGCCATCAGGATGCTCTTCCCCAAGTTTGGCCAGAACCTCTTTTCATAGAATCATAAGTTCTGAAGTGACTCTAAAAGCCATCTAGTACAGACTCTTGCCAAGTAGGAATATACAACTGCAGTATTCCTAAGAGATGGCCACCCAACCTCTATTTAATGGTCTCAAAAAAAAAAAAAAAAAAAGAGAGAGAGAGAGATTGAGAGTCCACCATCTTCTTAGGCAGACTTTTCTGGTGTCAAACAGCTCTTATCATCAAGAAGTTTTTCCTTCTGCATGACGTCATTTCAGATATTTAAAGATGGCTCTGTGAGATCACCTCTTGGTGTTCTCTTTTCCAGGCTAAATGCACTCAACTACTTTTCTCCTAGGGCTTGTTGGTTTTCAGAACGTTTACCTTTTTGGTGACTCTCCTTAGTCGTCCTCCTCTCTGTGGTAGAATCACAGAACCCTTGGGTTGGAAAAGACCCCAAGGGTCATTCCAGTCCAACCCCCTTCTGCCATGCAGGAAGGCATAATCAAAGCACGCCCAACAGATGGCCATCCAGCCTCTGTTTAAAAACCTCCAGAGAAGAAGACTCCACCACACTCCATGGAGGCAGCAGCATATTTAACTGTCATACTGTTCTTACTGTCAGGAAGTTCTTCCTCTTAATGTTGAGGTGGAACCTCGTTTCCTAAAGTTTGAAGCCATAGTATCCTAGTCTCTGGAGTGGCAGAAAACAAGCTTGCTCCATGTTCCAAATGACATCCATGTTCCAAATGACATCCTTTCAAATATCTGAACATGGCTGTCATGTTACTTCTCAACCTTCTCTTCTCCAGGGTAAACCTATCTGGCTATGATTGTGCATTCCTGCACAGCAGGGAGTTGGACTAGATGGCCCTTATGGTCTCTTCCAACCCTATGATTCTATGATTCTAGCTCCTTAATCCACTCCTTATGGGGCATGTTTTCCAGACTGTTGAACTCTTAAGCACTGACTGACCTCAATAGCTCTAGGTCATGCCAACAATCCCCAAAAGGGGCTTGAAAAATTCCAAAGGGGGGCTTGAAAACTTCAGTTTCAGACTCTCCAGATGAGTTTCACTCTGGCTCCTAGAATCCCACTGGCTTTCATATTCTGGGAGTTGCAGTCCTACACCTCTGGTGGCTTGAAGCTGATGAAAGAGGGTTTTTGTGCTCAAGACTGTGCAGTTCCCCAGATGATCTGCTATCCCTTCTTTACCTTTTGATATTTTTTTTTAAAAAAAACATCCATTACTCATTAATTGAGGAGGGCATAATTATATCATTATTTCAGATGATTCACTTTTAAGCACACACTCGTTAATTGTTACCTTGTTCCTATCAGGATGACTATTTTCCCTGGAAAAATGTTAATCACTTCTTTTTTTTTTTAAAAAAAATCCTACCTTCTCGTACACGACGTTATAATGAACAACGAGAAAACTGTCAAGGTTCCATCAACATTTGTGCCTTCCTCTCCTGGTGTCTCCATAGCAACAGATATATTTCCCCCTCTGCTTTACCTGCCCTTAAGATAAAAAAAAAAAAAGTAGAATAGAACAGAGAGTACAGATATTTGAGAAATGAAGGTTGCCTGTTGAAGTGCAGAATTATAATCAGGCTCCGATTTGATGGAGGATCCGGTTTTCTTCTTGGCCTTGGTTGCACGGGAACGAAGCTTTGCCCTGGAATGATGCCGGTCTATTGAATATAAAGGTAGCCAGCCACCAAAGCATGAAAGGATGGTGGTGGTGGGTTGGGGAAGAAGATTGACCCCAGTGCTCCTGGTCCCACTTGATGCATATTCATTTGAAACCCTAAATGGGAAGATCTGGTGGAACATGGGCTTTAATGATGGTACCACGGAGCCCTGGAGTGCCTTCCGGTTCCTTTGAGTCATTGTCCAGAATACGTAGGATGCCTCCATTCAGTTCCAGATTGCCAAAGAGGACTTGGGTTTTGTTATTTTTGTTATTTGTCCTCAAGTCAGTGATATATTTAAGTCTTTTGCACCATTTCCACACTAGACTGTTGTAGCGCTATTATCCCACTTTCTGTTATATTTATTTATTAAAATACATATTTTAACATGCATCTTTACTCTTGACATATTCTATTTTGATTGTATATATAAAACAAAGAAAACTATCTTTCGTTATTTCTCTGTTAACATTCTATATACATATTATCATACTTATCACATAAATGTTACATAAATATACAATCCTCCATTTTATCTATAATTCATTTCTCTACTCCTAAAGAATCCTATAATTAGGTCCTTTTATTTTCCGTCATCTTTCACTTCTCACTTTCTTTTACTCGGTTTTTTTCTTTTTTTCCTCTTAGCTCTATTCCCTCTATATTCAATGCCACCGTTGACTGGCCTATAACTATACACTTTAGCTTAAATGTCTTTATCAGTTTCTTCTCTACTCATAGTCAATTTCTTCCTCTTGGCAAATCTTTGCCCAATTATTCTCTATGTATCTCTTAACTTCCATCATTTCGTTATCTTTATCTCCCCTTTCCCCCCTTTCATGGCTCTTGATAAACTTTCAAAAGCTACATATTCTTGTACTTTACTTAGCCGTTCTTCCGTTTCCAGCGTTACATTTCTTTTCCAATATTTAGCGTATGTTATTCTAGCTGCTGTAATCATGTAAAGTATTCCATTCTTGTGTTTATGATATTCTTTGTTGACTTGATGCAGCATATTCAATAAAAAGATCTCCGGAGTTAGTGGTATCTTTATTTGCAGAATCTCCATGATTGCTCTATGAATCTTCTTCCAGTACTTTTTCGTTTTTTCACATTGCCACCAAATGCTACCAAAGGGCGACCAATATGGTGAGAGGCCTGGAAGCCGTGAAGCCCTATGAGGATAGACTTAGAGAGCTGGGGATGTTCAGTCTGCAGAAGAGAAGGTTAAGAGGGGACATGAGAGCCATGTTTAAATATTTGAAGGGATGCCACGTAGAGGAGGGAGAGGGCTTGTTTTCTGCTGCTCCAGAGACCAGGACAAGGAGCGACGGATTCAAGCTGCAGGAAAGCAGATTCCACCTGAACCTCAGGAAGAACTTCCTGACAGTCAGGGCTGTCTGGCAGTGGAATCTGCTACCTGGGAGTGTAGTGGAGTCTCCTTCCTTGGAGGTTTTTAAGCAGAGGCTGGATGGCCATCTGTCGGGAGTGCTTTGAGGGTGTTCCTGCATGGCAGGGGGTTGGACTGGATGGCCCCTGGGGTCTCTTCCAACTCTATGATTCTATGATTCTATATGATAAAAGGATCCACATTCATTCTCACACTTCCAACATTTCTTTTCTTTAATTTTATAGATCTTACTCAGTTTCTCTGGGTCTAGATACCACCTATACAACATTTTCATATAGAATCATAGAATCATAGAAATGTAGAGCTGGAAGGGACCCCAGGGGCCATCCAGTCCAACCCCCTGCCATGCAGGAACACCCTCAAAGCACTCCCTTTGACAGATGGCCGTCCAGCCTCTGCTTAAAAACCTCCAAGGAAGGAGACTCCACCACACTCTGAGGCAGCCGATTCCACTGCCGGACAGCCTTGACTGTCAGGAAGTTCTTCCTGAGGTTCAAGTGGAATCTCCTTTCCTGCAGCTTGAATCCATTGCTCCTTGTCCTGGAGCATATGGTTTTCCTTTAAGCTCTGTGCCAGGGTAAATTTCACTATCCCACTTTCAACATCCTATGGAATCCTGGGGGCTCCTCCCAAAACTGCAAACCCCAGGATTCCATAGGATGTTGAAAGTGGGATAATAGCGCTAGAACAGTCTGAGTGGAAATGGCCCAAGTGTCAAGTCAAGTCTCAAGTTTCTACCTTTGAGTCTCAAGTCCTTGCAAGATACTTTCAAGTCAAGTCTCAAGTCTGGGAGCCAACTTTAACAGAAAAAAAGGAGGTAGTGGTGGTGGGATCTGTGTGCAGGTGGTGGCAGCGTCTTATTAAAAAATTATCTGTGGTTTTGGCTATTCCTCAGGAGGCAAGGAACTGACACTTTTGCTGCTCCTTTGGGTAGTTGCTGAAAGTGGTTGCTCACCTTGCTGGCATACTTCAACCTATATTCTAGAATTCCTGGACATAGTCAAATGAAGTCAGTTTTAATGATTTAAGCAGAATTGGCCCTCCACATTTGGGAGATTGCCACCTGCAGCTTCAGAAGTGGGAAATAGGATCCTTCTTACTTTGCATTCCTAAAGCTGAAAGCTTTTCAGGAGTGAGGAATGGGATCCTTCTTACTTTCCATTTCTGAAGCCGGAGGCTTTTTCAGAAGGGGGAAATAGGATCCTTCTAACTCCCCAAGTTTCAAAAGGTTTAGAAGGAAAAATCTTTCTTCCTCAAGCCTGTTGCCGAACACATTTGCTGTTCTTCTCTGAGATACACACCCTGCACTCTGGGCACGAGTCTTGCCTTCTGCTCTTAGGAAATATTTTAGCAGGCTCTTCCAATATGCAGTGGGAACAGACTACCAAGCAGAACTCAACCCCAACTCAAGCCCGTTGGCTAATGTGTTTGCTGTTCGCCTCAGAGAAATGGCCCAAGCTTTGGGCTTGCGACAGATTGCCATGTGACCAGTAGGCAAAAAGAGACAGAAGCGGTGTTCAAAGTCATAAAATTTCTGGATGAATGAGTTATGTGACTGGACCAAGGGCAGCAAGTCGGTCACTAAGAATGTACAAGTCACAAGTTGAGTTGAATCAGTGTGTCATGTATTGCTGAGTCGAGTCCAAGTAGGGTCCTTGCAGTGACCTGGGTCCAACTTGAGCCCAAGTCATTCGACTCGCATCTACATCACTGCCTCACATTGACTTGGACTTATGGCGATCCTAACAGATGAGAGATCTCCAAGGGCCCCAGGCATCTAATGGTTGCTACTCAGGTCTTGCAAACTCAGGGCAGCAAGGGCTTCCTTGATTATTTCCTACTTCTTCCCACTTTATCAAGCATAATTGTCTTTGATGGGAGATTGATTCACAGCGCCAGCACAAAATCCTCCCTGGAACAGCTGCTCTCTGGACAAAAAGTGTCCCAGAGGCAAGCATAACATAGCAGAGCTTCCAAACAGCAAAAAATGTCTGCAGCAGAGTGCAACTACAGCATCAGCTCTGACCCCTCTACCCACTGGTTAGTGAACTCACAGACACAGAGTTTGTCATCCAAAATACCTGGAGGCTTTAATCTTCAAAGTTGCAGTATATACATCTGTACACAGGATACACAGATCCACAGGCAGAGATTCAGCATCAGAGTTTCAGGAGCAGAGTGACAGGATGCAGAGAGTCGGAGAGAGAGCAAGCATTCCATCTCCTCTTTTATACCCACCGGCTTCCATGCCATCACTCAGGGCCTTTGGCTGATGCAACCCCTTGCCATGATTTCACCATCAGGACTCAGCCCTTTACTCCATGTCCCCTAGCGAATGAGTCATACTTTGCCCTGTCATTCTCCAGGTGTCCCATGACGTGCTCATCAAATGTATTTTCAACTGGGGCATATGTCACCGCATTTTTAATCCACAGTCTTTTCTAAGGAGCTTCATGATACGTTCAAAACACAACAGCCCCATTTTAGTCATTTTGGTTTCTAGGGAGAGTTCAGGCTTGATTTGCTCTCAGACCCACTTTTTGCTTTTTGGCAGTCCGTGGTATCAACAGAAGTCTCCTCCAGCATTGCATTTCAAATGGGCTGATTTTCTTCCCATCAGCTTTCTTTGCTGTCCAGCTTTCACACCCACACATGGAAACAGTAATGAGTTGGGTTCATGCCATCACTGTGCATTGGTGTGGGTGCATATTACATGTGGATGCACATTGCCCCTGGGTGAGCAGTAGGGCTGCAATTCTTCACTAATTTCATTCTCAAAGGAAGCAATGAGTAATTTTAGCAATTTTCTTCCTGCTGTGCCTGAAAACTGCAGCTTTGGAAGACTATCTGCATTTCCTGACTTTCTCTGCATGGAATCTGCACAATTTCTTTTCTTGTCCAGAAAGCAACATTTTCTGCACAGAAAGAAGAATAATAGAATCATAGAACCATGGAATCATAGAGTTGGAAGAGTCCTGAAGGGCCGTCCAGTCCGACCCCTTTTTGCCATGCAGGAAGACCCAATCCAAGCCCTCTCGTTGACGGGTGGCCACCCAGCTTCTGTTAAAAACCTCCAAAGAAGGAGACTCCATCACACTCCTGTGCAGCAGAGTATTCCACTGTTAAACTACTCTTACCATCAGGCAGTTCTTCCTAATGTTTAGATGGAATCTCTTTTGATGAGTACAATGCTGTCTCCCCTGCAGAAAATGCTGTAGTTGGAGCCTTACTTTGCACAAATCTTTCATTAAAAAAGACTGAAATTATGAAAAATCTTCTACTAGGTGATCATTTTCCTGACAGTGTGTCTCAATGTATCAAGATACCCTTTCTCATCAAGTATAAGAACATTTGTGTGTTTTTGTTAGTCCAGTCTTCAAGTGTAGGTCCCATGTTGGCAGTCAAACCACAGTCAGAATCCTGTTCCTCTCTGAAGCATGCACACTTTCCCCCACAGAAGTGGCTGGACCCTTTTGCCTAATGCAAAGCATTTGCCTTCAGTTCAAGGTTGTGGAAGCAAAGTTACACATGTGGTGCCGCTGTGCATATAGGTCTGTCTCTGCATGCGCTGCACATGCATTTAGGTGTGGATGCACACATTCGTTCACTTGTGAACACAGATTTGCACTTGGGCGTACATTCAGTTGCTCAGACTTGCCATTCAACAGAATGGTTGTATAGCGACAGTCAATGTGTAAATCTCTCAGGGTGTATCAGTTTTTATGAATTTCATTCCTGAAAGCAAACCTGCTTTTCTATATAGGAACCTTGTGAAAAATTTCTGTTGAGGGGAAAAAAAAACCCCAATGTGTGAATTTTCTGAGCAGAATAAGTTCCAAACTGCAAAGATTCTCAGTGCTCTAGGATTTTTTTGTTGGGGTTCTCCAACACTTGAGAAAGTTGTTTTTTTCAAAATCATTTCTCAAATATTTTTGACTATTCTTTTCACTGCTAGTGTGCACTGCACATTAGTTTGCATATCTGATGTCTGGGTTCAGTGTGCAATGTTGCCATTCAGCACAAGGGTTGCACAACACAATGGCATGAGCAGAGATTTACACAACCCACAACACAGGATCTTGGTCTAACACATATTGCTTCTCCCGGTAGCCCCAGCCCAGACAATCAATGGGAGATGAAGTCAACAATACCTGGAGGGGCCATGCATTCTGACATGGGTTGTAATGCTGTACAACTTGGTTTAGCATAGTAGATCCATAGTAGGCATGGAGACCTACACAAGATAAAGCCATATATCACCCCAGATTTACTGAACATCTTCTGATGCTGCCACTATTCCTTGCTTCATGGGCAGCAGGCATAATAGAAGAAGTTTCTGGCTATGATCCTGTAGCCAGACATGAAATGATTACAGTAGCACCAAGATTTCCAGAGGATCCTAACAGATCTCAGTCCTAATGGAGGGCAACCAAAATGGTGAAGGGTTTGGAAGCCATGAAGCCCTGTGAGGAGAGGCTTAGAGAGCTGGGTATGTTTAGTCTGCAGAAGAGAAGGTGAAGAGGGGACAGGATAGACATGTTTAAATATTTGAAAGGATGCCATATAGAGGAGGGAGTGGGCTTGTTTTCTGCTGCTCCAGAGACTAAGACAATGACTTCAAGCTGCAGGAAAGGAGATTCCACCTGAACCTCAGGAAGAACTTCCCGAGGGTCAGAGCTGTCCAGCTGTGGAATATGCTGCCTCTATGGATAGCGGTGGTTTCTCCTTCTTTGGAGGTTTTTAAGCAGAAGCTGGATAGCCTTCTGTTGGGAATGTTTTGATTCTTGCATGGCTGAAGGGGGCTGGACTGGATGACCCCTGGGGTCTCTTCCAATGCTATGATTCTATGATTCTATGAATGACTGTGTGAGGGACTTCAGAGACTGTTCAGTAAGTTGGGAGGGGACTTTGTGGGCTGTGAGGGGAGGAGGGGAATACCAACCCCTGGTAGCACCCCCCCAAAAACATATTTAAGGGGAAACTTACAGATGCATATGTCCCTAACAGCATGCCATCCGTAGACTGTACATGTGTTCTGCTGGCTGATTACATGAAAGGTACCTATGAATGTAGAACATGCTGTGATGCAAAGAATATTTTGACCATTGGATGGGGCTCAGGAATAGTCAGAACAATTTGCAAGTACTACACAAATGTAAAAATATTATTATAAGAATAAAATGAGGAAAATATCTATCTATCTGTCTGTCTGTATATCTATCTAGACATAGATATTAATCTGGACGATAGATGAAAGAGGAAGATTAGATGTAAGAATAACAACTACACTGACAGAATCATTGAAATAGTATGCAGTAGTAGTGACAAAATATGAAAGTTAAGTAATAGATTATAATATAATACAAAGAAGACCAAGGGATGTATAAAGGTATGTGTATATAAGCGAATTTGAAGGAAATTTACATATACAACTTTTTGGAGGGAAGGAAGTTTGTAGAGAAGAAAGGTTTGATAGAAAAACATTCAGTGATATTATTATATATGTCACTGCATAGTGATGCTATTAGGTAAAATATGGATATTACTTGTATATACTATGAATTATTATGTATTCTTTCTTATCAACTATTTTATTATATATAAAATCATAGAACTGGAAATGCCCACAGGGGCCATCCAGTGTAACTGCCTGCTGTGCAGGAACCCTCAGCAAAGCACTCCTGACAAATGGCCATCCAGCCTCTGCTTAAAAACCTCCAAAGAAGGAGGAGACTCCACCACACTCCATGGAGGCAGCAGATTCCACTGCCAGAGAGCTCTGACCATCAGGAAGTTCTTCCTGAGGTTCAGGTGGAATCTCCTTTCCTGCAGCTTGAATCCATTGCTCCTCTTCCTAGTCTCTGGAGCGGTAGAGAACAAGCCTGTTCCCTCCTCGACATGACATCCCTTCAGATATTTAAACATGGCTATCCTGTCCCCTCTTAACCTTCTCTTCTGCAGACTAAACATCCCCAGCTCCCTAAGCCTCTGCTCACAGGGCTTCATGGCTTCCAAACCCTTCACCATTTTGGTCGCCCTCCTCTGGAGACGCTCCAGTTTGTCGATATCCTTCTTGAATTGAGGTGCCTTTGATGACAATAGCGTGGCCAGTTTGTTAATAGCCCGATACAAAGGAATGGCTTGGCTCTTGGCTGTGTGGCTTTGTGTAAATCCGAGCCGAGCAGAGCTGGTTTGCAGGGAGGTTTTCCCCTAAAGCAACGGAGAGGCTTAAACTGCCTGCCCGCCTGAATGGGGTTTGGAATGTATAACCATTAACGGTCACGCACCAGACGTGCTTGTCCAGGGGACCTCTGCAAACATGTGAAGTAGGGTGGCAGAGAAAGGTCAAGCAAAGGCCAAATTATTTGATATCGAAAGGACATCTAGTGCTCTCACCCAACGTATCATAACCATGATAACAGTGCCACAAGGTTCTGTTCTGGGCCCAGTGTTATTCAACATCTTTATCAATGATTTGGATGAAGGAGTAGAGAGCATTCTTGTCAAATTTGCAGATGACACCAAATTAGGAAGGGTACTGTTACTGCATTTGCTAGCCCGGATTTGGGGCTGCTAGATATCATTTTTATATCAATAATTTGGCTCTCTTCCACCACCCCTCTCCACGTGTTTGTGAGGCCCCCGGACAAGCACAGAACTAGGCTCGGTCACTAAACACTGCAATATCCCGACACAATACAGGCAGGCCAGAAATAGCCAGATCGCCGCAGGAAACCATGAAGCCCTGTGGGGAGTGGCTTAGGGACCTGGATGTGTTCAGCCTGGAGAAGAGAAGGTTTAAGAGGCAACATGATAGCTATGTTTAAATATTGAAGGGATGTCATATGAGGGATGGAGCAAGCCGGTCTTCTGCTGCTCCAGAGACTAGAACAAGGAGCAATGGTTTCAAACTTCAGGAAAAGAGATTCCACCCAAACATTAGGAAGAACTTCCTGATGGCAAGAGCAGTTATACAGTGGAATCAGCCGCTGCCTCAATGGAGTGTGGTGGAGTCTCCTTCTTTGGAGGTTTTCAAACACAGGCTGGATGGCCGTCTGTTGGAAATGCTTACATGATGTATTCCTGCATGGCAGGATGGGGTTGGACTGGATGACTCTTGGAGTCTCTTCCAACTCTATGATTCCATGACCTTGAACTGAATACAGGTGTTCTGCAGCGGAGGAAAATGTCCAACTGCATTCTGCAGGGAAGACTTACAGGTGAATAAGACAGCAACAGGATTATGGGCACAGGCATCCTCCATTTATATTCCTTGTGTGTTTTCTCTCTCCCTAGTCCTTTTTTCCCCCTCCCTGGCCACTGTAAATCCAGAATAGTAGCAGAATGTCTTTTGATTGATAGAAACTTCCGACAGTAAAGGAGCACTTGTGAATGGCAGCTGGGTGAGGCAATGTGTACCTTGCTAATAATAATGCAGGAAAAGGTCCAGTTTCCCAGCAGCCTTTGCTCCCAAATTGCAAGTAGCTTGGCACACATACTTGCCCAAGATGGTGCTGTATCTTGTTTGCCAACACAAAACAAATGGCGGAAAGAAATATACATTCGGTACCACAACAACCCAACAACTTGGAAAGAGCTAATTCAATTAGATATTCTGCTCTTGGTGTGGTGCATCCAGCTTGCCCATAGATATAATCCTTATTGACAAAAGGAAGGAGTGAACAGAAGGAGGAAGAGAAGCCTCACAGCCGGTGCCAATCTGTCTTTCCGTCTGGATGTTGGTGGCCCCAGTAATAATCATAATATTACACATGGATGCATTGTCCAGAGGGATTTCTTGATCCCCACCTAATCCCCCTCCTCAAATATACTAGGCTGACATCTTGCCACCACGGAGACAGCAAATACAAGAGCAAAACAGATGGAGTTAAAGGCAAAAGAAAACTCACAGCAACTCAACTTTGTTTGGCAAATTTTCTTCTCCTTTGTTCTTTCTGATGAAACAAACCTCACCAACGTAGATGAATGTTATGACTACGCAGCTTAGAATTATTTGAACAAGAGCCTAAATCAAGGAGACAGGGAATACCTTTATGGCCGCAGAGTTATACAGCAGTAGTGCAATAGTCTGTTGGTGAACTGTGACATTGCACAAGCAAATGCTTCTGCATATTTGCACGCACTTCTATGTGGGCACTACACACCCATGCCCAACAGCTCTGTATTTGGAACTCTACTCAAACTCTACAATAGTGGAAGCAGAGTTCCAAATTTCCACTAAATTCAGATTTGCTACATCAGACAAATACATCCAACAAATACATCCAACTGCTTTCCTAGGGGGATTTGTGCAGGCTTAAGACACCAATGGAATTCCAGCCCCAATGATGTAAGAAAGGTGCTGTGCTATATTTCAGCCAGCAAGAGTCCCAGGAAGAAAGTAGTGGAAATGCAAGACCTGTCAGTTAGCTAAGCAGGTCCAGGTCAGTCACAGCTTATCCTGCAGGATGAAGGGAGAAGCAAAGGGTGGTCATCAGCCAGTCCAGAAGTTGTACAGCAAGTCAGTAGTCCAAATAAACTAAGCTAGCAAGGAGTAAAACAGAGTTGTAAATAGCAGCCAGTCAAAGGTCCAGAGAACACGAAACACCAAAGAGTACTGCTGATCACTAAGACAGATGGCTGTAAGCCACAAAGGACCAATGGACTGCTGAGATATTCATAGCCAGGTGTCTCAAAGCATCAGGTGCTTAATTAGGCAGTGTCTCCTCCGTAATAGCCTCTGGGATCAACGCAGCTTGTCCTTATCCTTCCTACTCCTGCTGGGAAGAAGGTGTTGTGTCCCAGGCAGACCCAGCAGTTACCAGTAATTAGCAAAGTAGCAGAGAAGGGTTTACTCACGGAGGCAAGAGCAGGAGTAGTCCAAACAAGGTTCAGGCCAAGAGTGCAAGTTCCAAAGCAAACAAATCCACAAAGTGAAATCCAAATTGGCATCAAACAAGCAGAGGTTCCAGAGAGTCAGGATTCCAAAAAACAAAGCATAGGACTTCAACCACAGGGAAGATCAGTTGTTGACCCCGAGAGGAGGTGGACCAGCTGCCTGCTTTTTATCAGCTAACAGTGTTGCCACAGGTGTTCCCTCACTAAAGCTCATTTTTTATTTAAATGAGCTGAAGGTGGAGACCTTTTTTTTCTGGTGTCTCTGCCACATGGCAAGAGTCTGTATTTCATCTTCTGATACTAATTCTTCCTGCTCAGGACCCTGATGTTGGTTGTTATCTTCCACTGAGCAAACTTCTGGGGAACTTCTGCCTCAGATTCAGAATCCTCCTTCTCACTGTCAGGGTCTCCAAGGCAGGGTATGACACTATGGGCCCCCCTCTGTCTCAGCCCCCACCACCCCTGACTCAGAGAGACCAACATCAGGAGGAGTAAATTCTTGGCATTCCAGTCTCTCGGTCTTGGTGTCTGACTCTTCCAACTCCAGAGGGTGAGTTATGACAGGTGCATGTGGGTGCCAGATCAACTTACGAAGACTTTTGGTCCATTTCTTTTCTGAAACCTCCATTTTCCAAAGTCATTTATTCCAGAGCATCTTCAGTGTCTGTGTTGTGGAAGCTGGACAGTTGGAGAAAGCTGATAGGAGGAAAATGAACCCATTTGAAATGGAGGAGAGTTCTATGGATACCATGGACTGCTAGAAAAAGACAAATGATGGTGTTTAAGAACAAATCAAGACTGAACTCTCTGTAGAAGTCAAGATGACTAAACTGAGACTGTCATACTTTGGACGTATCATGATAAGACACGACTCACTAGGGGAAAAAAATGATATAAGAGCAAATCAAGCTTGAAATCTTACTAGAAGCCAAGATGACTAAACTGAGGGTGTTGCACTTTGGACATATCACAAGAAGGTGACTTATTAGGAAAAAAAAAGACCATTCTTGATAATGTGAGTAGGAATAGACTGTGTTACAGGGGGAGGAACTCCACCAAGGCAGCCATGATTGCCCTCAGTGCAGGACTTTAGCAGGGCTGTTGATGATGGGGCCATTTCCTGCACTAGACTGTTATAGTGCTATTATTCCACTGCAACCTCCTATGGAATCCTGGTGTTTGCAGTTTAGGGAGGGGCCCCTAAGGCTATCTTCAAATGCCCCTCCTTAAACTGCAAACCCCAGGATTCCATAGGAGGTTGAGAGTGGAATAATAGCACTATAGCAGTCTAGTGCGGAAATGGCCAGAGTGTCTTGGAGACCTCTCCTTCACAGGGTCTCTGTAAGTTGAAGCTGACTTGACAACAATTAACTGCAACCTTCCAGTCTGGATGGCTCCCAGTTTGGTTGGTATGCACCAGGATGGTTGAGATGCCACCAAACAAAATGCTACCAAAAAAGAAAAAAGCATCTCTACTGGCTGTCTGAAAGCAAGGAGGAAGTCAAGATTTTGGGCACCAAGGCCATTTCCTCACTACACTATTCCACTATTCCACAGTGCTACTATTCCACTTTCAATATCCTATGGAATCCTGGGGTTTGTAGTTTCCTGAGGCCCTCCCTGGCTAAGAATTCTAAATGCCCCTCCCTAAACGGCAAACCCCAGGATTCCGTAGGAGATTGAAAGTGGAACAATAGCACTACAACAGTGTGATGTGGAAATAGTCCTAGATAACAAGGGTAACAATTCAACTGTGGAATAGATAGCCTTGGAGGCTGGATGCTCTTCTCTTGGGAGTGCTTTAGCTGTATAACCCTGCAGGGCAGGGGGTTGAGCTAAATGGTCCTTCTGATCCATTCTGACTCTATGGCTCTTTCCACACCTTACCTCCTCACATTGTCCTCTGGTCTTCTCATGGCCCCTCTGCCTGGAATGGAGTGCAAGGGGAGCGCTACCCTCTGCATCAGACTGGCTCCCTGTGGAAGGGAGTGCGATGGATGTGCCTCTTCCCTCCACAGCACAGCCGGGCACTTTCCCATGCTGCACTGGAGCAGGAAGCGCCTCCATTGCACTTCCGGGCCTTCTGCAGGGCAGGTAAGTGCAAAACCATCATTCGATTGGAGTCACTGATGGGCAAACCTGTCAATGATTTACTCTGAGATTGTGCTGGTTGGTGACAGGAGGACAGGACCATGATGATGTCCTGCAGAAGTGTCGTCACAGCCCAGCTCCTCTCCTGTCCCCGTGCCGGGATGGGAGCCTCCTGAGGAAAGGGCCTGTCATTGTATCATAGTAACCCATTGCCAGTGCTGGAATCCACAGAGAAAGCACCCTTGAGAGATGGCCATTCAAGTTTGTTTAAAAATCTCTAGACAAGGAGAGTCCACCAGCTTGCACAGGCATCAGTTCCACTCTCGAACAGCTCTTGCCCTAGGAAATCTGTCCTAATGTTTAGTCGCCATCTTCTTTCTTCTAACTGGAATCTATTAGATCATTCCCTGCAACAAAGGAAAACTAGAAGATCAGTGTATGGTCAGAAGGGCAAAAGTTACTAGTAAGGAAGAACACACAAACACATTTCTGCATGAGACTGTTATAGCGCTATGATTCCACTTTCAATATCCTATGGAATCCTGGGGTTTGCAGTTTAGGGAGGAGTATTTAGACTTCTCAGCCAGGGAGCTCTTGGGCTCCAGTAAACTACAAACCCCAGAATTCCACAGGATGTTGAAAGTAGAATAATAGCACTAGAACAGTGTAGTGTGGTTGCAGCAATTTGCATTTTTCTGGATCAACTGGGAAGGGAAAGATTTTGTCCCTCCTCTACCCTCTGCTGAATTGACCGAGTGCAGAGTACCTTTGTACTACGAACTTTGGGCCTTTCCGCACAACACTG
The DNA here is from genome assembly GCA_948474755.1 of Ctenosaura bakeri. Classification (NCBI taxonomy): domain Eukaryota; kingdom Metazoa; phylum Chordata; class Lepidosauria; order Squamata; family Iguanidae; genus Ctenosaura; species Ctenosaura bakeri. The sequence continues at coordinate 97,065 of CAOLHI010002106.1, read as the reverse complement.
TTATGGTGCTATTATTCCACTTTCAACCTTCTGAGGAATTCTGGGGTTTGTAGATGACTAAGGGGCCCAAGAGCCCTCTGGCTAGGAATTCTAAAGGTCCCTTCCTCCCTAAACTGCAAATCCCAGGATTCCATAGGAGGTTGAAATAATATGATAACAGTGCAGTGCAGAGATGGCCTTGGTTTGCAGCAATGGAAGCAAGCTGAGGACAAAGGGAGAAAGTGGGAGGAGGAGGAGAGAGAAACTGGGACATTTTGAAGGCTGCTGAGGAAGGGGGATGACAGAGGATTAACCAGGACAGTCCTTGCCAAACTGGAACAGTTGAAGGGTATGTTGATTCAGGTCTTATCCTCTTAAACGGGAGAAAGCAAGCGCAAGCCGTCTTTCACATGAGACCTGATATACAAATGCTAAGTGTTCTTCTTGTATTTCTCCCTGCTTTGCTCACCTATCTTTTTGTTCCATGCTGTGGAGAAGCTCCTCTGCTGTGCATTTTGAGGGAGTGTCTGGGAGCACTCTTAGCCCAGCCTTCCTGTTGCCTTGAGGTGGTGAAATGGGGCCTTGGTGTATCTGAATTTTCATGACGCTTTGTTGACTTGTTTGAACACCACGTTTAGCATGCATTGTTTTCCAGGGGGGGAAAGTGTTCATGTGGGTGGGAGCAGCAAAATATAAAAAGCATGTGTTGTTCGAATACACTCTGGCATTAATTTTGCACAGTCTACCAAACAATGAACTAATCTTCATTCTGGGGCATTCGCCTGGCTTGGAATCATGAAACAGCAGCTCCAACCTGTGTTCGGTAAATGACGTTTATAGAGGAGGTTATCAAAGATAACACAGCAAAGGCAATTATGCTGTTTCATGCTTCAAAGCTATTAAAAAGCCTCCAGTAATAGCCTGGCTGTTATTTCTTCACGGCATCTTATTGTTTTCTTTTTATTATTTTCTGTTTGTTTTTGAGATTTTGCTCTCCTCTGTGTGGGTTTTGATTTGTTTTTTTGCATTATCTGCTCTTCTCTACTTTCCATGGAGAAGTTTTTGAAGGTTTCTGAATGTCTCTGAGGCTGAGATGAGGGTGATGCAAAATGTAAATCACCATAGGCAGACTTTGACACTTGCTGTGCTTTGTGGGTTTTGTGTTAGATCGCAAAATTGTACAATATGATGTGTAACTGAATTTGCAATAGAAGGAGTACTGCTCATGGTTTCAGCAGGAGCAGTCGGATAGTCCTAGAGCAGCGATTCTCAACCTGTGGGTCACGACCCCTTTGGGGGTCGAACAACCCTTTCACAGGGGTCGCCTAAGACCATTGGAAAATACGTATTTCCAATGGTCTTAGGCTCCATTCCCTCCTCGGTGGTGGTGCGCAAGCGTGAGCCACGCGCTTGCGTCGTTCTGCCCCCTGTCCAGAAGGGACTGAAATTGCTCCCCTTCTCCGCTACTGGGAGAACCTCCCATCTGACGGGCCAGCTTGGGGGCGGCAGCGGCAGCACGGGGGGCAGGCCCCCTCCTCACCATGGCCCCTGCCCCACTCGCCACAGAGGGGGTGCTGTGGAAGGGCTGGGGGCCTCAAGGCGGCGCTTTTCCGGGGGGTGAGTTGCACCCAGTGCAAAAGACAAAGGCGCTGGGATTCCTCCCCCCGGCCAGGGTTGACACTCTGGAAACTTCCCACATTGCCCCCTCCAGCGGAAACGAGAGTGAAGCAGAACTCAGGGGGGTTCTCGGAGTTTTTTCCCAGGGGAGACGCACAGCTCCTCTTTCCCTCCCTGCCTGCCCCCCATTCTTGGATGGCGAGGTGACCTTTGCCGGGGGGGAGGCATTGTAAATAATAAATAAATAATTTTATGGTTGGGGGTCACCACAACATGAGGAACTGTATTAAAGGGTCGCGGCATTAGGAAGGTTGAGAACCACTGTCCTAGAGCAAAGCAGGCCTGAGCTCTTCCTAGAAACCAAGATGACTAAACTGAGGCTGCTGTACAGTGGCCCCTCCACAGCTGTGAGGGTTCGGGGTGCAGAACCCTTCCAGAAGCAGAAAAACTTGAAATAACTCCCCCAGAGATCCCCTTCCCATTCCCCCCTGGAACTCCTCCCTCCCGTTCCCTTGCCTCTGGTCCCAGCACTCCTGGGGTAGCGGGGCGGGGGGAGGAGAAAAGAAGACAAGGTAAAGGGCTTACTGATAGTTTCCACTCAGACAGAGAAGAGGGGAGCACTGAGTTCTGGTGTTCTAGTTACTTCTGGTTGCCATCTCGAGAAAGAAGATTCCCCCAGAGGGGAGGAGTAGGAGCAAAGAGAGCACCTGACCAATCAGCGGCCATTGCACAGCTGAATGTGCAGCCACTTAGCAGAGAGGACCTGCCTCCAGCAGTGAAGGGGGGCTTTGCTCACCCAAAAGGGAAAAAAAACCCATCTATCCTAAAACAAGCATCACAAAAATGGAGTGAGGAATGCAAGGGAATGGGAGGAGGAGGAAGGGGGGAAGGTAAGCATATGCCTTGCAAATAGTCAAATTTGTGAAGGTCAAATCCATGAATGTGGAGGGAGGACTGTACTTTGGAAATATCATGAGAAGATGTGATTAGCTGGGTAAGAAGATAATGCTCAGCAAGGTGGAAGTCAGTAAGAGAAGAGGAAGACCACGTTATGGATGGATTGACTCTATCAAGAAAGCTACAGCTGCTCTCCTGAGTTTGCAGGACCTGGGCATGGTTGTTCATAAAAGGTCTCTTGGAGGTCTCCATAAGTTGGTTTGATAGCAATTATCAACAGCAAGAACAAACCAAGCCTGAATTTTCCCTAGAAGCTGAAATGACTAAACTGGAGCTGTTGTACTTTGGATATATCATGAGACAAAGTGACCCACTGGAAAAGACAAAATGCTGGGGAAAGCTGAAAGCAACAGGAAAAGAGGGAGATGGCACCACGGGTGGGTTGGCTCCACCAAGGAGGCTGCAGAGTTCTCATAGACCAGAGCAGGGGTGTTAAGGAGTGGAGCTCTGGAACGTACAGAAGGTGATTGGAAGTCAAAGTCAAGCTAAGGAAAAATTAGAAAATAACTATGAAAGAATGATTAAAAATAAGTGCACATAAGAAGCCATCACATATGGATTGATTCCACAAAAGAAGCCAGGGCCTTGAGTCTGCAAGACCTGAGCTGGGTTATTGATGACTGGGTCTGCAATAATGGGTTCTCTTATAATCTGGACAGCACAGCTGAGGGGTATAATCTCTCCTCCAGGTAAACAAAGGGTTAATGATGTGATGGGTTGCTGTTGTGTTGTTGTTGTGTGCCTCAAGTCATTTCTGACTTGTGACAACCCTAAAGCAAATCTTCATGGGGTTTTCTTAACCAGATTTATCCATAGGATGCTTGCCATTGCCTTCTTTTGAGGCTGAGAGAGTGTTACTAGCCCAAGGTCACCCAGTGGGTTTCTGTTACTGAGCAAGGATTCAAACCCTTTGTATGTTGACAGCACTACTAGATACTCCTTTGGACTGAAACTCAGAATTTATTACTGACTTCGACTGCTGAAATAACAAACAGTAACTGGCAGAGAAACAGTTGTAAACTTTGTTGTGGCTGCTGCTAAAGATGCTATCGGATTGCTGTGAATCTTGACTGGCTGCTGGCACAGCATAGTTACCCCTCTCTGGTCACCTCCTAGCTTGTTAATTTCCTTCTTGACCAGTGGTGCCCAGAACTGGACACAGGATTCCCAGTGAATTCTTACCAAAGCAGCATAGAGTGGCACTACTACTTCCTTCAGCCTAGGCCATTTCCTCATGAGACAGTTATAGTGCTATTATTCCACTTTCAACATCCTATGGAATCCCAGGGTTTGCAGTTTAGGGAGGGTCCGCCTGGAAACCCCGGGATTCCATAGGATGTTGAAAGTGGAATAATAGCATTATAATGATCTCGTGCGGAAATGGCTCTAGGCACCAGGCTCCTGTTGATGCAGCCTAGAATTGCATTGGCTTGTTTTGCTGCCACATCACATTATATACTCATGTTTGTGACCTGCTGAAACCCCTAGATCTTTTCATACATACCACTGCCAAGTCAGTGACCCTTTCTTGTATTTGTGCATTCTATTTAAGAGCAGTTCAAAAGTGGAATAGATTGCTGCCTTGGAGTGTGGTGGAGTCTCCTTCCTTGGAGGTTTTTAAGCAAAGCCTGGAATGCTGCCTGTCAGGAATTCTTTGATGGTTTCTTCCTGCATGATAGAATGGGGTTGGACTGGATGGCCCTTGAGGTCTCTTCCAACTCTACCAGTCTATGATTTTGTGATTCTATTCTGCAAGTGGCATTGCAGTGTTGAGCTTTAATGCCAGGAAGGCGCTAGGTTTGCTCTTGGTAGCATGCTTTGCCATTATGTAAATCATCAGGTCCTTGCATGGCCAAATGACCACCATGCAAACATGGTGTTTCAGTCATTAAAGTTAACACATACCCTCTCTTAGCTGGAAACTTTCATGAATACAGTGCAACTGACTTAAATATGGTGGGTTTGCAGAGCTAATAGTGAGATTTTTGTTTAAGTGTTCCTCTTCATGTAAGCTCTGGACATCTGGCTAAGGCAGTTTTTTTTTTAAATTGCGTATGCATGCAGGTGCTGAATTCTTAAAAAGAAGAGCCTGAATGCCTTTCTCTTTATTAATATTTAAGAAGGTTTCCTTTTGACCTGCACGTTTCCCTTTGGTGTGCATACTTTTTTCTTTTCAGTCTGCCAAAATGGAAGAAAATTGAAGCCTTCATCAGCGTCTGCTTAATCCATTCTAACTTGCTGGAATAAATCTCAACATGCATAGTAGGGGTGGAAAGAGTATTCAAAAAATGGTTGAAAAACTCATTTCTCAATACTGGGAAAGGCTAAAGCGGGGAATCTTTGGAGGTTGAAAATGTTTGCAGTTTGAGATTCGTTCTGCTGCCTTGGTTTCCTTCCGAGGAGAATGGTTCGACAGAAATAAATACATTCTGCATGAAAAATGCATGTGGACATTCTTGTACAGAAAACTTGTTTTCATTACAAGAAAATTGTATTCTTGTACAGAAAATGGTGTGTGAATTTTTAAAATATGATTTTTTTCCCCCTGTGCACAGAGTAAGGCCATTTCCACACTACACTGTTATAGTGCTATTATTCTACTTTCAACTTCTTGTGGAATTCTGGGGTTTGTAGTTTCCTGAGCCAACAGAGCTCCCTGGCTGAGAATTCTAAAAGCCCCTCACTAAACTGCAAACCCCATGATAGCCATGTTTAAATATTTGAAGGGATGCCATGTAGAGCAGTGGTTCTCAACCTGGGGGTCGGGACCCCTTTGGGGGTCGAACGACCATTTCACAGGGGTCGCCGCTCCTCAATCCTGCCCACCCTTTTAAAAGAAGGTGGCCTCACAGCCAATGGGAGCAGTGCTTCTGAGACCCCTGCTCTGGGAGGAGGGGAGAGGAAGCATGCTGGGGTTTTCCCCGTCTTTCCCTGCCTGGTGGGAAAGCACTGGAGGAGCCTGACGTGGAGCCGGAGGTGCGGAGAGCGGGAGGAGAGAGCTGGAGTCTGAATGTTAAGGCGGAGGTGAGGACACCGAGAGGAGAGAGCTGGAGCTGGAGTGTTAAGGTGGAGGTGAGGAGAGGAGACCCCACGCTGGTGGGAGGGGAGAGGAGGCGTGCAGCCGGGCGCAGCCAGGCGTTGGTTGGATGCTCGTGCCTACACCACACACACACACACACGGAGGGCTTCCCCTTCAGTGTTCTCTTTCCCCTTCATGCCGGCTTGCAGAGTCAGAGCTGCTCGCCAGGGCGAGTGAGCAGCCGGGCACTGCTTGGACACTCGCGCCCCCACCACACACACACACACACACACAGAGGGCTTCCCATTCAGGGTTTATGGCGCTGCAGTGGGACGTCTGGGAGGTAAGACCCCGTCCCCTCACCCTCTTCGCCTCACGCTCATTCATGCCGGCGAACAGAGTTGCTTGCCAGGGCGAGCGAGCAGCTGGGCTCTGCTTGCTTTCCAAAGTGGTGGGGCTGCAGCAGCGGCGACCGCCCGGTTGCCCATTCATTCTGGGACGCCGCTCCGTGGGAGTTGTCGGTGTGGCTGTCGCCTTTGGTCTGGCAGGCAAAGGGGGAAACTTTCCTGCAGCAGATCTGCCATCTGACGGGGGAGATCGGTCCCTCTGAGACCGAGAACCTCGGTCGGGAAAGGAGCAGGGGGCGTCAGCCAAGGGCTTCCGTTTCTGTAGCAAGAGCCCCCGAGGCTCCTTGGTTGTTGTTGTTTTTCGGGTTTTTTTTTTTTGGTTTTTTGACCCGAAAGCGCTGCTCTGATCTGTCCTGTGGACTTTGGCCATTTCCACATTCCAGTGTTATAGCGCTATGATTCCACTTTCACCATCCTATGGAATCCTGGGGTTTGCAGTTCAAACTGCAAATCCCAGGATTCCATAGGATGGTGAAAGTGGAATCATAGCGCTATAACAGTCTAGTGCAGAAATAGCCAGGATGACTTTCTCCTCTCGCTTTTGTTGCGCGTGGACCCTTGGCACTTGCCACACGCACATGTTGTGTTCTTCGCCCTGACTGTCTTGCATTCCTCGCTTTTTGTATGTTCAGCGTCCGCACTCCCTTTAAGGGAGGGAGGGAGGGAGGGAAACAAAACGTGTCTACTTATGCCGCCGCCATCTTTCCTCTCTCCCTGTCCTTTCCTCCCTGCGCCTCGTGTAAAATGTGGGCTGTTTTGGCATTGCCTTTGGGAGTGACTGGCTTTTTGAACTGTGGAAACCCAACATTCAGAACTAGAACTACTGCCTTAATTCTGGCATTGATGGATGCTTTCTGTGCTTAAAAGAAGGGGGGAGGGTTACCAGTTTTTAGGCATTAGAAGTCTATCCAGAGCAGTGATTTAGGGCAGTGTTTCCAATCTATTTGATGTTGGAAATAACTAACTAACTAACTAACTAACTAAATAAATAATAACGAAAATTATTTTATGGTTGGGGGTCACCACAACATGAGGAACTGTATTAAGGGGTTGCAGCATTAAGAAGGTTGAGAACCACTGATGTAGAGGAAGGAGAGGGCTTGTTTTCTGCTGCTCCAGAGACCAGGACAAGGAGCAATGGATTCAAGCTGCAGGAAAAGAGATTCCACTTAAACCTCAGGAAGAACTTCCTGGCTGTCAGAGCTGTCCCGGCAGTGGAATATGCTGCTGCCCAGGAATGTGGTGGAGTCTCCTTCTTTGGAGGTTTTTAAGCAGAGGCTGGATGGCCACTTGTGAAAGGGAGTGCTTGGATGTGGGTTCCTGCATGGCAGAATGGGGTTGGACTGGATAGTCTCTGGGGCCTCTTCCAACTCTATGATTCTATGACAATAGAAAATTAGGATTCGAGTCTCTGCTAAGCCAAGGAAGCCCACTGAGTGACCTTGGGCAAGTCTCTCTCTCTCTCTCTCTCAGCCTCAAATGGAGGCAATGGCAAGTCTTCTCTGAACAAATTTTGAGAGGAAGTATGGTATAGTAGTTTGAGTGTGGAGCAGGACTCAGGGAGACCACCTTCTGAACACATCTTGCTGCAAAAACCGTGATGGGTTCACTTCAGGGTTGCCATACGTCAGGGAGAACATGAAGGCACACAACGATGGCAAAGTTCTGTTTCCATTAAACAAGATCTCTGTGTGTGTGTGTGCGTCTGTGTGTGCATGCGCACGTGTGCAAACGAGCGAGCGAGAGCGAGAGAGAAGGTCTGGAGGTGACCAAGGAGTAGAAGCAGGAGTTTGCAAAAAGGATGAGTTAAACTGGTAGAGAAGGAAGGGAAACCCCATTGTGACCAATTTGCTGGATATCTTTCAGGCAATGCAGTGTCAGTCTCTGCCAGTGCAGACACCATTGTTTTGAAGGGGGTCAGAGATGAATATGGCTGGAGTACACTCCAGTCTTGTACTTATGGAAATGTTTCTGTCTGTACAGCCAGAGGATGTGGATGAAACTTTGGGAGGATTGTGAACTCATGCTCTGGATGTTTGCCCATCCTAGTTTATGAAATCAGCCAGGGGCCAAGCAAGGGTATTTAGACTCCAGGGAAGATAAGACCCTCCTAGATGGTTCCTTAATAGCTTGAAGTATTCAATAGTGATGCTGCTTGGGTAGACCAGGGCCATTTCTGCACTGGACTGTTATAGCGTGATGATTCCACTTGCAACCTCCTATGGAATCCTGGGGTTTGCGGTTTCGGGAGGGGCCGGCTGGCCCCTCCCGAAACCGCAAACCCCAGGATTCCATAGGAGGTTGCAAGTGGAATCATTGCGCTATAACAGTCCAGTGCGGAAATAGTCCAAGTGATTTATGCTAATTACGACCCAGTGTCGAACTGATGGAGGGGCATTCTTTGTTCAACCAATCTTAACTGTACAGTCACAGACCCTTAAAATACAAAATATTCATCGTACAGAGCATGATAGCAAAACTAAATGATATAAAACAGACCGGGGTAAAATCAGTATCTGCATTGCGGCTACAGATTCAAAACCTCAAGTTATGACACGATCACCAGAATCATGAATGTCCTTGCAAACTGATTGTATCAGACATGAACCATACTGAGAGATGGTGGTCCATTCAACTGTGAATCGATGCACACGAGGATGACATTTCCTGCCCTCTCTTCCAGCAAGTGAGGCAATTGTGACAAGAGACCTACTTGTGATTTTCAGAGCCTCACTTGCCAATCACCAGCCGAACAGACCTCCTTCTCTTGGTGCAGCTGCTGACAGGCAAAGTATGTCAGGCCAGGGGGTCTGGCCAGGGGACAGTAGGTAAGTTAAGCATACGTACCCAACTAGGCTATTGTTACCCTGTTTGCTGGGGGTCCCAGGAGGGACACCTAAATGACCGAACCACAACACAACTTTGGCGAGAATTAGCTGGAGCACTCACTAAAGCTAGCGAGAGGCAGGGTAACTTAGCAGGGATCTTGCAGCCCAGTGTCTACGGGGTCAGGTCAGTCAAGCAGCCAGATGGATTAAGACAACAAAAATGATGTTTATTAAGTACAGACAAACATTAAATACACCACAGTCACATAGATAACTGAGGAATCAGAGATTGACTTGGAATAGGGATTTTTAGAGGGAAATGGGTGATACGACACCTGTCTTGTAGTCCTGGACCTTGAGAGTGGAGTTGGAGTGCAATGAAGAAGCTCAGCACATGGGGCTGAGGGGAAGCTCGCCGGGCAAAGTGGCAGCAAGACGGTCTGGAACTCGGGAGCGATCCAAGGAAGGTCTCGGAATCAGGGATTTTTATAGGGCGAATTGTGACTGCAGGCCATGCCTTACTTGGTGAGAACAATGCATTTTAGGAGTGAGACAAAGCTTCAGAAAGGCCAGAATTTAGCATGATTGAATCAGAGCCGATTTAACAATAGTGTAGCCAGTATGCAAAGGCGGAGCGCTTAGTACAGTTTTGTCAGGTTGCCTGCTCGGGGCAGGGAGCCTTTGTTAGTATCACACATATGCAATGAGGTGTTTGCAGGGAGGTCCCTGAAGCAACGAACCGGCTCTGTCTGGCTTGCCTGGGTGGAGAATGGAATGTCCAGCAATTATCGGCCATGCCTGTTTACGTGCTTGTCTGGAGGCCTCACAAACAAGTGGAGCGGGGTGGCAGAGGAAAGCCGAATTGTTTGATATCAAAGTGATATTGAGTGCTATCTCCAGGTAGGCCTAGACCACAGTAACACTATCTTGACAGATTTCCTTCTCAGGCTGGGTCCACAGTTCCTAACTTAGTAAACCTGTCATTGTCACCTTGCCTTCAGATCCCCTTTAAAATCCCTTCTTGTGTCTGGGTCCTAGGCCTTTAGGTGACCTTCCTGTGGACTATTGTGTGTGTTAGCTTTGTGTTCCTTTCAATAAGAGTGACTTACTCTTGATTAAGGCTTAATGATGCTGTTCAGAGTGAGCCTTACAAAATAGCAAGTAATTTTACTTTGTTTAATAACAGAGAGAACGATCACTCTCAGGTTCCAGTTCTTAGTTCCAAACAGTCCTCACTGTGTTCCCTAAAAAGTGGGGGACTTTGAGGTCCCCCTACAATGCCAGAATCTCCTTAGGATCTGGGGAAATATTGGCTCAAAGGAGGCCTGTGAGAGGAGAGCAACAGCAGGATCTTTTCACCTGTGTATACCAGTACTAACTGTAGAGAAGACTCCTATTAAAAGTTAAAAGAGTACTTTATTGGAAATTAATAGGCACACGCAAGAAATCAAGCAATTTCATGAACCATACAGGAGTTATTAAAGGGAAAGGTGAGAAGGTTTGGATAGAGAGGGATGTTGGGTGTAAGGGGTGGTATTTATTGGTCCTGAAGCAAAAGACTGAAGCAGGATGGCTCAAACAAGAGTTTGAGGGTAGCACAGAGGAATGGGAATCTGGGGAACCATGTGCAGCATGACACCAACATACTACAAATCACTGGAGTTGGAGCTAGGGTTTTTATACCCCAACTCCTGCCCTAAAGGAAAATGCATGGACAAAGTGGTAATTGCTTTCCCGAAAAGAGACAAAAGAGTCTCAAAAGCTCTGATTGTCTTAACTCTAGATGACAAAACATAGATGGGAGTCCTGACAGTCTCTTAATGTCTTGGTTGGCTAAGGTAAATAGGGAAGGTCTCTGTAGAATATGTTCACAGCAGGGGTGCTTGACTGCTTCACCTGGGCAGTTTCACCTTCTATTGTTTCTTGGGAGCGCTTGTACCTTACAGCCTTTCGAAGTGATCATCTCAAGCCATCAGCCCTGGGCTTTCTTGTCTAATCGTCACTGAACTTATGACCTGGCCATGCTGAGGTCATCCTGACCTGGCTACATGTGTACAGTCAGTGCTTCTTAAAACATGCTTTTAGCCATAGATATATCTAATTTATGAAAAATAGCACACCACTCAAAGTGGGGGTGTTGGGTGTGGTAACAACTGTTCTGATTGAGTTATGATAGACCCTTTCCCTTAAACCTACTCAAACACAGAACTCATACGCTCCCTTTAGGCTCTCACAATTAACTCCATTACCAGTCTGTTCCCAACCGAGGCCATTTCCGCACTAGCCTGTTATAGCGCGATGATTCCACTTTCGACTTCTTTTGGAATCCTGCGGTTTGCAGTTTTGGGAGGGGCCAGTTGGCCCCTCCCGAAACTGCAAACCCCAGGATTCCAGAGGATGTCGAAAGTGGAATCGTCACGCTATAACAGGCTAGTGCGGAAATGGCCTGACTCCCTCAAATGTCTGCCTTTTTAAAAACTCCTTCTCCCTGTTTTGGAGTTCTTCCCTCTCCTCACAGAGTTCTCTGTGCTTGGATCGATTGTTCTCAGTCTGACTTCTTCAGAGCAATGTACAATATGAGCTGATATTCCATACCAATGAAATATATTACAAATGCTACCTGCCTTTTAAGTTGAAGAGGTTTTCCATACAAATGATGATACACCCCCCTCCCAGACAGAGAGGTCTACCTGATATGAGAATCCTTCCTCAAGCTATATATAACTGATAATGTTCGATTAACCCCACATGTTTATTCTCCCATCAAAAGCTTCCCAAAATTCTACAGATCCTTAAGTATTGTGTTGATATTCATCTGCTTATTTAAATAATACAGTTGGTGATGAGTTAAATCCTCAGGCGACCAAAAGACAGACTAAGGACATTTCTGCACTAGACTGTTATAGTGCTGTTAGAGAATCATAGAAATGTAGAGTTGGAAGAGACCACACAGGCCATCCAGTCCAACCCCCTGCCATGCAGGAACACCCTCAAAGCACTCCTGACAGATGGCCATCCAGCCTCCGCTTAAAAACCTCCAAGGAAGGAGACTCCACTACACTCCGAGGCAGCATATTCCACTGCCGGACAGCCCTGACCGTCAGGAAGTTCTTCCTGAGGTTCAGGTGGAATCTCCTTTCCTGCAGCTTGAATCCATTGCTCCTTGTCCTGGTCTCTGGAGCAGCAGAAAACAAGCCCTCTCCTTCCACTACATGGCATCCCTTCAAATATTTAAACATGGCTCTCATGTCCCCTCTTAACCTTCTCTTCTGCAAACTAAATATCCCCAGCTCTCTAAGTCTATCCCCATAGGGCTTCAGGGCTTCCAGGCCTCTCACCATTTTGGTTGCCCTCCTCTGGACTTGCTCCAGCTTGTCAATATCCTTCTTGAATTGGGGTGCCCAGAACTGGACACAGTATTCAAGATGGGGTCTAACCAAAGCAGAGTAGAGTGGTACCAGTACCTCCCTCGATCTAGACACCATACTCCTATTGATGCAGCCAATAATTGCATTGGCTTTCTTGGCTGCCGCATCACACTGCTGACTCATGTTCAGCTTGTGGTCTATGAAGACTCCTAGATCCCTTTCACACGTACTGCTACCTAGCCACGTGTCCCCCGTCCTATATTTGTAGATTCCATTTTTTCTACCTAAGTGTAGGACCTTACACTTCTCTCTGTTGAATTTCATTTTGTTAGCTTTGGCCCAGCTCTCCAACCTATCCAGGTCATTTTGAGTTTTGATCCTGTCCTCTGGCACATTAGCAACCCCTCCCAATTATTCCACTTTCAGCATCCTCTGGGATCCTAAGGTTTGCAGTTCAGGGAGGGGCCTTGAGAATTCTCAGCCAGAGAGTTCTTTTGGCCTCAGGAAACTACAAACCCCAGAATTCCACAGGAGGCTGAAAGTGGAATAAGCGCACTACAACAGTGTAGTGTGGAAATGGCTCTAACTTCCAGATTTAAACAGGTCAGCTAACAGCAAACACATAACCCTCAATCCCTGAGTTTGTGTGTATTATTCATATATAATAACAGGCCTGTTCCAGTGAAAGCATCTGTCATGGACTGGATGACCCACATTCCACAAACATACTCTGAATATTCCGGTAATTTTTATTCAATGGATTAACATAAGCAACAGCAGCACACTTCTGCAGAAGCTGCAAAAATTGATTAACAGAAGCAGCACGCACCTTTCGTAGATTATCATTACGAAATTAAGCTTGCAAAGCGCTGCGTGGTCTATTCCCCCCTAATACTTTTCCACACTGGTTCCCGACTCCACCGTCTTGTCCTTGAACATTGTTGACCTGTCTCCATGCCTTTCCCAGCTATCTCCATGCCACCGGGTCCTCATAACATCCTAGCACCAAGCAGTACTCGCTTTCTTTCACTTTCCACCTTTCCCACTCTCCTCCCATTCATCAGATACACAGTAACAGCAAGTGATCTATTAGAGCAGTGGTTCTCAACCTTCCTAATGCCACGACCCCTTAATACAGTTCCTCATGTTGTGGTGACCCCCAACCATAAAATTATTTATTTATTATTTACAATGCCTCCACATCCCGGCAAAGACTGCCTCACTGGCCAGGAATGGTGGGGGCGGGCAGGGAGGGAAAGAGCAGCCGCACGTCTCCCCCGGGAAAAAACTCCGAGAACCCCCCCCGGCTCTGCTTCTGCTTCGCTCTCATTTCCGCTGGGGGGGCAGTGTGGGAAAAGTTTCCAGAGTGTCGACCCTGGCCGGGGGGGGAGGAATCCCAGAGCCTTTGTCTTTTGCGCCGGGCACAGCTCGCCCCCCGGAAAAGCGCTGCCTTGCAGCTCCCCGGCCCTTCCGCAGTGCCCCCCTCTATGGCGAGTGGGGCAGGGGCTGTGGCGAGGAGGGGGCCTGCCCCCGTGCTGCCGTCACTCCCCCAAGCTGATGGGAGGTTCTCCCGGTAGCGGAGAAGGGGAGCGATTTCAGTTCCTTCTGAACAGGGGGCAGGAGGACGTGAGTGCGTGGCTCACGCTTGCGCACTACCACTCCTGCTGTGGCGATGCTGTGGCCGCATGCGCTCCCGCCAAAGGAGGTAGGAGGACGTGAGCATGTGGCTCGCGCTTGCGCACCACCACCAAGGAGAGAATGGAGCCTAAGACCATCGGAAATACATATCTTCCGATGGTCTTAGGTGACCCCTGTGAAAGGGTTGTTCGACCCCCTAAAGGGGTCGCGACCCACAGGTTGAGAACCGCTGTATTAGAGGCAATGTATCAGCAATTAACACTTGCTTTCACACTGGATACACAGTAGCTTTCAGCAATTATTACATACATTCCAAGTAGCTTGTGAAGAATACATATTTGAATACACATTCCGTCATTAGGTACCTTGCTTCATCTTGGTCTCCCTCTTACCACTATTGATCGTGGCAGGGATGCCTTGTGACCTGACATTGTCTCTTTCTCTTCCATCTAACTTCAACACTAATACCAAAGAATCCTGCTTTCTCTTTTCAGTGCCGATCCCCCTTCCATGTCATTCAAAGCAAATTTGCCCTTTGTCTAGTGAGGATCTGTGTTGGTGATGAGTTTCTTGGAGGAATTAGCACCTGTTGATCCTTGCAGTGCTGAAACCAAACACCCAGGGGGTGCCGAGTGGGTGGACAGGATAGAAATGAGAGGCCCTGAGACCTAATCTGGGTCACTGTGTGACTTCTGGAGGAACATTCTTCAATCATTCGGTGCCTGTGCACCAAAAAAGAATGAGTTCTGCAGAATTAGTCTGCAGAAGAGAAGGTTAAGAGGGGACATGAGAGCCATGTTTAAATATTTGAAGGGATGCCATGTAGAGGAGGGAGAGGGCTTGTTTTCTGCTGCTCCAGAGACCAGGACAGGGAGCAATGGACTCAAGCTGCAGGAAAGGAGATTCCACCTGAACTTCAGGAAGAACTTCCTGACGGTCAGGGCTGTCCGGCAGTGGAATATGCTGCCTTGGAGTGTAGTGGAGTCTCCTTCCTTGGAGGTTTTTAAGCAGAGGCTGGATGACCATCTGTCGGGAGTGCTTTGAGGGTGTTCCTGCATGGCAGGGGGTTGGACTGGATGGCCCCTGGGGTATCTTCCAACTCTACATTTCTATGATTCTATGATTCTCCCTTTAAATAATCAAAGAACACATATCCTAAGTGCTCGTACATTCTGGAATCAGGAGATAGGGGGAAATGTGGAATTTACTGCCAGCATCCCCGCTCTCATGTTCCTTTTGTTTTCAAATGGCTTTGTTCCTGTTATGATGGATTTTGAAGAAATCTGAGAAACGGCACAGTGCTGAGAGAAACTAGAACAAAGGATGTGTTTGAAACTAACATTTGTGTTCTGGGTCAAATGGATTTATTTTTTCTCCACAGGGTCTGTCCACAACAGCTTTTCTTCCAATGGCCAGTAGAGATCACCAATGGTTACTTTTATTTCCTGTCTGTATCTGTATGTGTTAGCAGACTGTGAGTTGGGCAGCTGTGTGTATTCAGAGTCATCTCTCCCGCACATCCAACTGGTTAATAAGTTTGCCTTCCCTGCAACATCGAGTCTGCTTCCTTGTTTAAGATAGCTCATTTTTAAAGAACGACAGTGGAGAAGTCCTGCATAGCCTCTGCAGTTGGCTTTATGCATTCCTTGTGCTACAAAACTCTTATGCTGAGGGACAACACTGCATGACTGAATGCAAACTTGAATGCACAGCCAAATACACAACCTAATTGTGC
Organism: Ctenosaura bakeri; assembly: GCA_948474755.1. Taxonomy (NCBI): domain Eukaryota; kingdom Metazoa; phylum Chordata; class Lepidosauria; order Squamata; family Iguanidae; genus Ctenosaura; species Ctenosaura bakeri. The sequence continues at coordinate 81,517 of CAOLHI010002106.1, read as the reverse complement.
ATCCCATGTGAGTCTCCAACGCATGTGCCCCACTTGCGTAATTGCATCTTGTACAATCTCATGCACAGGTGTATCTCATGTTCATCTCTGTCCACGATGGCACTTCATTAGCCCAGGGGGCTGTACTGCTGAATTTTGGGCCACTCTGGAGAGCTATGGAGTTTTGAACAGGCAATCAAGACATGTTCGCTTTACACAAGACTAGCTCCCATTCAGTGGCAGAGCTTGGAGTTTGGGGAGGGGGACAGAGCTATGGTGTGAGAGGTGTGGCCACTGTGTGTGGAGGTGTGGCTGTGGTGTGTGGGGGCATGGCCAGGGCATGTGGGGGCATGGCTAAGGGCTGGGATGCCCCAAAAACATTGCTGCCCGGGGTGAACCATTCTCCCACCCCCCCATCCCTATGCGACTGCTCCCATTATAGGTGAAAATGGCTGGAACTGATTTGTTGAGACAGACCAGCACAGTGGCCTCCATTTTTTGATTTCCTGGGAAGGGGGACAGTAGTCTGGAAATGTATCCAAAGGGTGAAGACAGTGGTTGTCATTCATGAAAACTTGTGCTAAAATCAATCTGTTCATCTCAAAGATCTTACAAGACCTTCTTTTTTATTCCTCTCTTCCTATTATAGTGAAACTGACTTAGTGGGTTGTTTCTGTAAAAAAACTGCCTCAATGGAGTGGTTTCTTTTTCTCACACTCACCCACATTTTTCATACTTCTCTCAGCCGCCTAAAGGAACCACAAAATGATTGTTCTATAAATAAATTGTTATATAAATAAAAATTATTAATTTTTTTTTTAAAAAATAAAGGAACCACAAAATGTGCAGTTGGGGAAAAAAAGGAGCAGTCTGAAAAGTGCTAATGTGCAGTTGGAAAAAAAAAAGGAAGGGGCACTGGATAAATTTAGTTTTTCTTAAGCACTTAAATGAATGTGTTTATCAGGCAAACTTCAGGAGAAGCTCCGTTTTGAAGAAGTAACAGTTTTTTGTAGCTCAGATACAAGGAGAAAACAGCACTGGTTCTTGCACTGATGTTAATATCACTGAGCTGAGATTGGCACGGAGTCACGAGCCCTTGGATTGTTCTGTCAGTCAATGAACAAAGGCAGATTTATAAATGAATCCTTGCTGATTCCTGGGGCAGAACTGCCACAGAGACGGGGCTCAAGCAAAGAGAAAAGTCAGCTTTGGCTGAAACCCTGGTGGTGCCTTACACTTGCGTAAGTTTCCCTGCAGAAGAGGTTGGGCACATTTTTGTCCAACACAGAATATCTGCATTCAGTGTGAGTTTGCAGAAGCAGAGTTGTGCGCAGGTACCTAAGAAGACCAAACTTTCACAAAAAGTCACCAATGCATTAATTTTATGAATCCTAATAGATTTTTGTTGGCATAATTCAGAATTCGGATGTTCTTGCAGAGGCTGAATTTTTTGTGCTTAATTTTTGTGTGTGCTTAAGTAATATATTTTAATATGTTTTTCGTTTTAGCACTTAGTGAGAGTAAGAAATTTGTGACTTCTTGGGTGTTGTTGGACTACAACCCCTATCTTCCCCATCATTGGCTATACTGGCTGAGGATGATGGTTTTTTGAGTCTTAACATCTTCAGAGCCATAGAAATAACATATTCACCGATGGGGACCGTGGCTCTTAGCAGATGCCAAACAACTGCAACTTTAATATTCTTTTATCATCTTGTGAATTTTGATTATATGTATTTTCCAGTTTGCTTTATATTACATTGCGTTTTTTGTATCTTACCTGCATCATTTGTTTTACAATTGTATAATTTTGTATTTTCATTATTCCTTCCCTTCCTCTGTGTGTATGCGCATGTATACATATATTTTAGATTGTATACTTTTGGTGGGACCCACTCTTGTTGATTCTCTTACTTGCTGAGTGCTTCGTACACGGATGACACTATATAAATAAAAAACAACAAATAAACAACAACAGGTGTCCCTTGTGCGTGGATGTGCATTGCACAGGGCACATGGGTGCTCATGCACATTGGGTTGTGCCTGTGGCTGCACATGTGTTGCCTTGCACACAGGATTTCCATTCAACACAAAGACTGCATAGCACAACCAAGGCATAACTCCACATTGCCAGAGTTTACATTATGCAATCCCTCCATGCCTTGACATTTGTTTGTGTTTCTTTTCTGGTTGTTATTCTTTTCTAATGTGAGGAAATTTGTGCAGCCAGAATCTTTTTTTTTTTGTATAATTTTTATTGAAGTTTGTCTTGAAAATACCCACCCCCCCACTTCCATGCTTAAATCTTCCAGTTGAAATTGCTTATTTCCATTCTATTACAAACATAATTTCCATTTTACAGAGAGAAGAAGAGTTGCATTATTTCTCCTTTGATTTCTTATACATTTATATCCTTACCCAGTCCAATACTCTTTTCCATTCTTTCTCAAAGTTCTGGATAGATTTATTCTTCAAAGAAAATGCTAACTTTTCCATCTGTATCATATCCAGAACTTTTAACTTCCATTCTTCTATACCAATCTGCTTCTTTTCTTTCCAGTGCTGCACATATGTCAACCTTGCTGCAGTTATTAAATATAATAATATCTTCTGATGACTTCTTATTTCCCTTTGTTGCTCTGGCATATTTAACAAGTAAAGCTCCGGTTTCATTTCAAAATTCAGCTTACAAATTCTTTGGATTTCATCATGTACCCCCTTCCAAAATCAGAATCTTATTACTGTGTGTCTTCAAGTCATTTTTGATTTGCGGCAAATGTAAAGATGACCTTCTCATAGGGTTTTTTTTCCCCTGGCAAGATTTTTTCAGAAGGGGTTTGCCACTGCCTTCCTCTGAGGCTGAGACAGAGTGACTTGTCCAAGGTAATCCAGTGGGTTTCTGTGGCTGAGTGGTGATTTGAACCTTGGTCTCCTGGAGTCTTAGTCTGACACTCAAACTACTATATCACATTCAGTGGCAGGGTATCTGCTTAAAGGTCCTCCCCGGCCCCAATATGGCAAATCTGTTATAAATTTTTCTTTGCAAGATTTCCTCAAAGGAGGTTTGCTATTCCCTTCCTCCGGTTGGAAAATTCTGGCATTCTCTCTCTCTTTCGCTCTTGTTCTAATCTAGGGCAAACGGGGCTTAGCTAGCATAGAGTTTCTTTTTCCTTTGCTTGTCAAAGCTTTCTGCCTTCACACCTAAAGCCTCTTTGTGATATTTAAATGCATGGCTATGGTATCCAGGTGACCAGACCATAGGACCCAGGATGGACCCTGGGGTCATTGGCCTTATGTAAAAGACCACGGTTCTCAGACGTCTCTCTCTACACCATTTTTGCTTGCACTTCCTTCCCTCTGGCCATGCTTTGCCTCTCCACCAAGAAGATGGTGAGTTAAGAACAAAGCTACTATCTCATCTAATCTTTTTGTTAGTTAGTTAGGATCTGGGTTCTCCAATGCATACATGATTGTAAAATTCATTAGTGAGCTTTTCTAAGTTTGTAACTGGAAACTGCTTGCATTGTTTTGCTTTCTAAGTCAGTCTCAGTTCAGGGAATAGCAATATATATAGCAATAGCATTTATTTCTATACCGCTTATCAACTGAGTGTTATCTAAGCGGTTTACAATGTGTTTAACTAACTGCCCCCAACAAGCTGGGTACTCATTTTACCGACCTGCGGAAGGCTGGAAGGCTGAGTCAACCTTGGAGCCGGGCAGAATTGAACTCACAACCTTGTGGCTTGCAGTACTGGCATTTAACCACTGCACCACCAGGGAAGCCACACAGAGATTGGGACATGCTCTTTCTGCTACTCTGCTAAAAGAAGGCTGATTGCTATCAGTTTTAGCTTTCATAGAATTTCCCCCAAAGGGCCAACACCCTGGGAAACTCCCAACACCTCTAAGCCCGAGAGAGTGGAACTTGCCCAAAGTTCTCCAGTGGATTTTCATGGCAGAGTGAGGATTTGAACTCTGTTCTCCAAGAACTGTAGTTCATCACTCAAACCACTATGGCCATTTCTGCACGAGCCTGTTAGAGCGCTATGATTCCACTTTCAGCCTCCTATGGAATCCTGGGGTTTGCAGTTTCGGGAGGGGCCGGCTGGCCCCTCCCGAAACTGCAAACCCCAGGATTCCATAGGAGGCTGAAAGTGGAATCATAGCGCTCTAACAGGCTCGTGCGGAAATGGCCTATATCACACCAGTGGCAGGAATATCTGTTTAAAGGTCACCCCCTAGACAACCCAACAATGAAATGTTAAGGGCAGACATTCGAGACGTTCGAAATGCGGATCCATTGGCTGAGAAGACAAATGTCAGCGATGATTGACTTGAACTTTCTCTCCCAACCTTTGTGTCCATCATAACCATCCAACCATTCTGGAAGACATTTGGATCCCGGCGGGTACCTGTTTGGTCGCTTCTTTCTTCTTATGCCATGGAAGAGCATCCATCAACTACAGACCCTGGCGCTATGATTGTCTCCAGAATATAGCTTCTAAAAGGGGTGTGTGCGTGTGTGTGTGGGAAGTGCACTTAATTAATGTCCCAGTGGAACAACGGGCCTGTTTTATAAAGAAATTATGGACTACAGAATTAGGTGACGTGCAGCGAAAGGCAGCGCCTAATAGCAAGGCTGACGTTTTAAGTTATCCGTAAATCACGTAAGTATTAAGACCTTTCCGAAGGAGGGTAATAAAGTCAGGCATTTGGAATCAGGAGTCGAGCTGCTCTTTACAATTATCCACCAAATAAAACACTTTTATTGTCGGTGTAATTTTAGTTGCCATGTAGAAGAGACAGACAATCAAACACTGGGGGTGAGGGGGGTGGAAAAAATCAGTGTTCATCCTTTGTTTTTTGGAAAGGCAGTCGGGGAGGGAAGGGGTTCGAGTGGTATTTTTAAGGTCAAGAATACTTAAAAAAAAAAAAAGGAAGAAAAACAAGAGGAAGTAAATTTTGTTGTCCGTTCCTAAGATTCTGAGAGCAGTAAACATGAGTTAGTTCCTTTGAAAAACTCATCCGCCAGCTGCAGCAAAGTCTCAGTCGGTTCCCCTGGTAGCAGTAAACTCATCTTCTGTGCCAAACTCAGAAGGTGATTTATGGCAATCACTTTGAAGTATTTCGAGTAGCACTTTGCAAACTCTCTCCGACACCCTTCATACATTCAACCCATGCCAGCCTGAGATGGCTTTTTGCTTTTGCAAGCTAAGGGACTGCTAAAGAAGGGACAAGTCTAATGTGAAGTTCTGGGTGGAGGGGAAAAAAAGCAGGTCTTACCAGAGCAGGTGGAGAGCAGAAGGATACAGATCTACTTCTTGAGTTCCAACATGCAAAAACAATTTATTTAATTTAGTTTCATTCCACAGAGCCATAGAATCTCAGAATTGAAAGGGACCTCAAGAGCCATCCAGCCCAACCCCATTCTACCATGAGGGAAGACGGAGAGAAATGTAAGGTCCTACACTTAGGCAGAAAAAATGGAATATACAAATACAGGATGGAGGACATGTGGCTGGATAACAGTACGTGTGAAAGGCATCTAGGAGTCTTGGGAGATCACAAGCTGAACATGAGTCAGCAGTGTGACTCAGCAGCCAAGAAAGCCAACATGATTCTTGGTTGCATCAATAGGAGTATGGTGTCTAGATCAAGGGAGGTAATGATACCACTCTATCTTGCATTGGTTAGACCTCATTTGGAATACTGTGTCCAGTTCTGGGCACCTCAATTCAGGAAGGATATCGACGAGGTGGAGTGTGTCCAGAGGAGGGTGACCAAAATGGTGGAGGGTCTGGAAGCCATGAAGCCCTAGGAGGAACAGCTTAGGGAGCTGGGGATGTTTAGTCTGCAGAAGAGAAGGTTAAGACGGGACACGATAGCCATGTTTAAATATTTGAAGTGATGTCATGTCGAGGAGGCAGAGGGTTTGTTTTCTGCTGCTCCAGAGACTAGGACAAGGAGCAATGGATTCGAGTTGCAGAAAAGGAGATTCCACCTGAACCTCAGGAAGAACTTCCTGACAATCAGAGCTATCTGGCAGTGGAATCTGCTGCCTCAATGGAATGTGATGGAGTCTCCTTCTTTGGAGGTTTTTAAGCAGAGGCTGGATGGCCATCTGTCAAAGGGAGTACTTTGATGTGGGTTCCTGCATGGCTGAAGGGGGTTGGACTGGATGGCCCCCTGGGATCTCTTCCAACTCTATAGTTCTATGATTCTATGATTCTAAGACCCAATCCAAGCACTCCTGACAGCTGGTCATCCAGCCTCTGTTTAAAGCTTTCCAAAGAAGGAGACTCCACCATACTCCCAGGCAGCAACATATTCCAATGTTGAACAGTTCCTACAGAAAAAAAAAAATCTTCCTAATTTGTTAATTGTTATTAAGTTGATTTCAGGTCATGGCTACTCTATGGATGGGAGATGTCCAAGTCACCCTATCATCAGCCACCTGTTCAGGTCTTGCAGATTCAGGAATGTGTCTTCCTTGATTGACTCCCTCCACCTGTAATGCCATCTTCCTCTTTTCCTACTGCCTTCCATCTTACCAAGCATTATTGTCTTTTCCAACAAGTCCTGCCTTCTCATGATAATACAAAAGTACGACAGCCTTAGTTGGGTCATCTTGGCTTCTAGGGAGAGTGCGGGCTTGATTTGCTCTAGGACTCCTTCATCTGGCTTTTTAGCAGTCCAGGGTACCCACAGAACAATTCTCCAGCACTATATTTCAAAAGAGTTGATTTTCTTCCTATCAGCTTTCTTCACTGGCGTGGCAGGGGGTTGGACTAGATGGCCTTTGTGGTCTTTTCTAGCTCTTAGATCCTATGATTCTATAAGCTTCTTGGAATAACAAAGACCATTTCTGCCCTGCCCTGTTTTAGTGCTATTACTCTACTTTCAACATCCTATGGAATCCTAGGGTTTACAGTTTAGGGAGTGGCCTTTAGAATTCCCAGCCAGAGAGCTCTTTGGCCTCAGCAAACTACAAATCTGGAATTCCATAGGAGGTTGACAGTGGAATAAGAGCACCATAACAGTGTAGGGTGGAATCGGCCTCAGTCTTTTGTTCCTATGGTTCAGGCCTACCCGGTGATAGTACTAGATATCTCCTTTTGATATCAAACTTATTTGGCCTTCACTTGACCCTTTTCTGCCACCCTGCTCCACGTGTTTGCGAGGCCACCGGACAAGCATGTAAACAGGTGCGGCCGGTAATGGTTGGACATTCCAATCCCCATTTAGGCAGGGAGATTAATGCCACTCCGTTGCTTCAAGGACCATTTCTTGCAGACACACCTTGCTTAAGCGCAACTTTACACAAAGACGCTCGGCCTCGAGCCGGCACTCTCACAATGCTAAGCTATTTGCATACTGGCTACTCTGTTGTTAAATCTGCGCTAAGCTGATCATGTAAAACTTGACCTTTCCCAAAGCTTTGTCCCGCTCCAAACTCGCATTGTTCTCACCGAGCATGGCATGGCCTGTAGGCACAATCCACCCTATAAAAACTCCCCGATTCCTAGCTCCCCTGGGATCGCTCCTGAGTTCCATCCAGCCTCGCTGACGTTTTGTCCAGAGAGCTCTCCTTGGCCTCTACGCTGAGTTCCTTCCCGCTTCTTCAGGACTACAAGAAAAGGTGTCGTATCACCCATTTCCTCCGAAACTCTCATTTCCAATTCCCCAGTTAGCTGCATGCTTGTGTTGTCTTATTTGTCTTTGTCTCTTAATAAAGATATCAGTTTTACTATTTTAAAACTTGTCTGACTGCTCTTCTGATCTGACCCCATAGACATTGGATTACAAGATCCCTGCTAAGTTACCCTGCCTCTTGCTGGCTTAAGAGAGTGCTCGAGTTAATTTCCCCATCTTGCGTTTTTATTTGGTTATTTGGGCGCCCCTCCCGGGACCGCTAGTAGTAGTAAGGAAGGGGTCATTCTAGCCTCCACAGGAATAGAGCTCCAGAAGCTGGGGGAGTCACTGAGAATTTCTTCTAAAGCTGGAATTAAAACGTGGAGTGGATTCATTGCCCCACCAACATGGCTGTCACCAATGCTGTGTTGCCTTTACTTATGAATTTCAGCAGTTGCTTGATTTTTACCTTTTTTTTTTTTGCCATTCATAGCAGTGATACTGCAGTTCCCACTGTCAGAGTGATAAGTGTGAGATGCGATGCTCATCTATGATTCCGTCTGCGGCCTGTCAAGACGGAGCTAAAATAGAAACTGACCCCAAGATGCTAATGAAGGAACTCTTCAGACCAAGATGGTAACTTATGCTAATTAGCGCTGACTGCTTGTCAGGCGTAGGGCTAACGACTCCCCCTAAAAGGTCAGCAAGATGGCCTTTCCCTCCCAATGGATTCAAATTAAATAACACCATTGTAGAGCTCATCTCATCAGAAGGAAGGAGGCGACAGGCTGTTCATAGCAATGGGAACCTGGAGAAAGATTTCTCTCCTAGTGAGGCAGCTAATTTATGGCCAAACCAGTTAACCTTTTGGTCCTTTTGCCCAACTGGTATCTCTTGCTGCCTTCCCTGCCCCTCTGGTTAATCTCCAAAATATGCAACCACTCTCCTGTCCTTAGCAAAAGGAAAATAAAACCCCTCTGGCTGCTCCACCCAAAGAGAGAAGGATCTAGAGTAGGAAATGTTGGCTAGTTCACCCCCAATTAAAGTATAGCATCATGGAATCACAGAGTTGGAGGAGACCCCAGGGGCCATCCAGTCCAACTCCATTCTGCCATGCAGGAACACACATCAAAGCACTCCCAACTGATGGCTATCTATCTTCTCTTTAAAAACCTCCAAAGAAGGAGACTCCACCACACTCCGAGGCAGCATATTCTACTGCCAGAAAGCTCTGACCATCAGGAAGTTCTTCCTTAGGTTTAGGTGGAATCTCCTTCCCTGCAGCTTGAATCCATTGCTCCTTGTCCTGGTCTCTGGAGAAGTGGAAAACAAGCCTGTCCTCTCTTTGATATGACATCCTTCCAAATATTTAAACCTGGCTATCCTGTGCCTTCTTAACCTTCTCTTCTGCAGACAAACCACACTCAGCTCCCTAAGCCGCTCCTCTTAGGGCTTCATGGCTTCCAGAGCCTTCACCATTTTGGTTGCCCTCCTCTGGGCATACTCCAGCTTGCCGGTATCCTTCTTGAAATTAGGTGCCCAGAACTGGACAGAGGATTTCAGATGAGGTCTGACCAAAGCAGAATAGAGTGGTGAGTAGATCTACTCAGTCAGTTGTTCAGTAGTGAGTAAACATGCTGGTAAATACTGACTCAGTGGGTCTACTCTGTTCAATGGGATCAAGTTCGACAGTGGAATATGCTGCTGCCTGGGAGTGTGGTGGAGTCTCCTCCTTCTTTGGAGGTTTTAAAGCAGAGGCTGGATGGCCACCTGTGAAAGGGAACGCTTTGATGTGGGTTCCTGCATGGCAGAAAGGGGTTGGAATGGATGGCCCCTGTGGTTGCTTCCAGCTCTAGGATTCTATGATTCCATAGCTTTAATTTTATTAGTTTAATATTGTTTCAATCATGACTTTTCATATACTTTTAAACATATGTATTTTTATTTGTAATTTGCTGTGCTTTGTAAACTATCTTGAGTCTTTCAGTTTAGGAACATGGTGGGGAATAAATAAGGAAATGGATGGATGGATGGAATCTAGTTTTTCAACATGAGAATGAATATTCTTTTCAAGTCCAGGAAGCAATGGAAAAAAATTGATAAAATAAAAGAGTGAAGTCTGAACCTCACCAGAAGAAAATCAAGAAAAGAATCTGAGCTGGGTAATGTTGACTCCATGGATGACTTCACACTGGAAAACTGAGTATAAAATCGGACTCTTCACTCAAAATGAGGGCAAAAAGGCAACCTGAAGCCCAAAGGCAGCAGAGTGGGCAAAGGTTTGCAAAAAGTAGGACTAAACGAGAAAGACAAGAAAAAAAAAGAAGGACAAAGGCTTTACGATTCAGTGAATGCTCTCAGATTTTCCTGACTGGCCTCTTTCCTGTTTGCTAAAGTTCAGCTTTGTGTTAGTAGATGGCAAGTCAGAAGAAAAAGTATATTATGCCACTATTTTTTTTTCTTTAAAAGTTCCAGACAACATCCATTTGTTTTGGAGCAAATAATGTGATCACATGTTCTTATCAGGGTATGTAGACAGAAGCAGGCAATGGATCTGTTGCTTCAGGGCAGGGAATCTGCTCTGAGTTTTAGCAGGAGTTTTCAGGTTTATGAGAGCTAACCAAGGTGCTGAAATCCATTGCAGAAATTAGTTCAGCACATTGGACAAGTCCTGCAAAACCCAGAGTTGCACATGAAAAATGGTACATGAATTCACCACCTGTCTACCCAATTACCTTGGTATATAGAGCCATTGGACCTGTCCAGCTTGGTTGCTTCTTCACACAGTTCCATTTGTCTTGTCCCTGACCAAGGCAACAACTGATCTGCATTTTTGACTCATTCCAGAAGCCAAAAGATTCAGGCCAAGAAACCTCTGCCTTCTCTTCCAACAGCAAACAGCCAGCGGTGCTGTTTATGAAGAACCCCAAAGAGTTCTTCTTTTCTGTTCCGTAGGTCCACAGGCTCTTCTACCAGTTCTCTAGCACCTCAAACAGAATCAGAGTGATACTTATTTAAAAAAATCTTCTTTTTTTTGGATCTGGAGAGTGGTTTGATAAGGAATTTATATCCTGTTTTGTCAGCAGAGGGGGAGGTCCTTTTAAAGCTGTCTAGTGTCTGATGTGGTGTGAATTCCTAGGCTTACGTTGGCTTCCAAAGTAAATTTGTCTAAATAGGTAGGACCATACGTGCTTAGGGAACGTTGGTTTAGTTACTATTAACTGTTTCATGTCAGTGTAATGTTATTGTTATGTTAGTGCATTGTTATTTTAGTGCATATGTTATATGTTATGTCAGTGCATTGTCATTGTGATGCTAGTGTAATGCCAATGTTAATGTATAGTCATTGCTACTATATGTTTTATGTGCATCAAGTGGATGTGTGTCAGATATTATACGAAATTTATGAGTTTTTTTGTATTATATATATATTTAATTTTCTTGGTTTGTTTAATAAAAATAATTTTTTAAAAATCTTGGCTCTCTGGTACTGTCAGTTGGATGCTACTGGTTGTCTCCACTGGATGCTTTCAGCTTCTCTTCCTGACTCAGGAATTCTGCAGAACGTTTTCACTGAGCTGCAACTGAGGATGGTATCTGATGTGCCGCGCATGGTGTGTGCCCCTTCAGCAGCTACCGGCGGCACGTGCCTGCATGAGACTAATGAGCGCATAAGAGCTTAAACATGGCCCTTCGGGTGTCAGAGGGAGTTTTCCAGCTGACTTAACTACTTTGGACTCACTCTTCAGAAACCAGTAATATCATTTCTCAGCATTTCTGGCTCTATGACAAAACAGCTTAGGTTGCAAAGGGAGGCCATGTTGCACACAGAACCAAAGAAACAGGTTTTCTTTAACAAAGAGCAACCAATCTTCACACCAAGTCTTCTCCACCTTGTCAGTTCCCCAGAGGGGTTGGAGCAGAGGTCCTATTAGCACCAATCAGCATAGTGTCTGGGGCTGATGGGAATTATAATCCAATACAACAACAACGGATTTGTTTATACTCTGCCCTTTTCTAGTTTGGGGCTCAAGATGGCCTTCAGCAGTTAAAACAAGCCTAGCCTAAAAATTCACCCGGTACAAAAGTTGAACATGTAATTAAACTGTCAAGCTGTTAAAAACATGACCATTAGAAAGAAAGCAACAAATAGTACAGCACATTAGGAAAAGTCCATTCTCCTAAGCAATCAGTCCTCAAAGGCCTATTAAAATGGAAAAAATCTACAGTTGTTTGCATAAAAACCCTAATCCTAAGTCTCGTCTCTCTGGCAAAGGAGTTCCAGAGCCTGGGGACGGCCATCAGGAGGGTCCTCTCTGTTACCCTGATTTCTGGGGTCCCTTGGGGGACACCTCACTGTGCTCCATGTGATGGGGAATGGAAACTAGCCAGAGCACAAGCAATAGCAATGAGAGAGGCAAGGTAACCTAGCAGGGTCTTTTTACCCAGTTTTTATGGGGTCAGGTCAAGCCAAAAACCAAGCAAAATTGTCTAATAAATGATTTTATTAAAAATAAAGACTTGCTCACATACGCACTTATGCACTCACTCAGTCAAGACCTAGCGAGGAATAAAAAGAGAGGAAATTGGATAGGGGGCTTTGGAGGGTTACAGCTGGGGAATACTGCACCCGGTCCTGAAGTCCGGAGGTCTGAGACAGCAGTGGAGAGAGAGAGGAGACTCAGCATGTGGAGGGCTGAGGGGATAGCTCAATGGATGGAGTGATGGTCTGCTGGGAAGCTGGAAGTGATCCAAAGAGCTGCTCAAAAACCAGGTCTATTTATGGGGGAAAAGGTACCTGGAGGGCTAATCCTTTCCCAGGGAGAACAATAGGTGGAGGAGCTAGAACAAAGCTCCAATATGTCAATGTCCTTTGCATGACTGGCTTTGTCGGGGCTGTCAAAGCCTTGGCTCTATGCAAATCATCCTTGCATCCTTGTCAGATGTTTTAATCCTTTCAAGCCGGCTCCTCAGGGCTGAGGACCCTTTGTATATTTTATGTTTTACATGTCTGGAGGTCTCCTGGGGCTACGTGACTATGGGTTTACTGGCCTGACCAGGTTTTTCCTGTTTTCAGCCATTCGACCGTGCCTGCCTATGTGCTCGTTCAGGGGACCTCTCAAGCACATGGAGATATTTTTAATATTAAATTGTAGATCCCAGGATAGAGTTTATCTACTGCAGTAACACTCCCATGTCCCCACCAGATGTACTTGTGAGGGATGGTGGGACAGAAACAAGGACCTTCCTGAGACAATCTCAAGACAAGGACAGGCTCATGACAGAGAACACTGTGCTTCAGATAAGCTGGATATGATGCTGGTCCAAAATGCCAGACTTGTTGATCTTTGGCAACAAAAAATATTTTAAGCTCCAGGAAGAACTGCAGTGACTGGTGTGAATACATTTTAACCACTGCATTTTTAAATCCTTTTCCCCCAGGGGTTCAAGATGCCTTGTAGGTTCTTCTCATTTTCTCTCTGCAATAACCCTACTGTTACTGCAGTCTAAGCCTACCCGGAGATAGCACTCGATATCACTTTGATATCAAACAATTCGGTCTTCCTCTGCCACCTCGCTCCACGTGTTTGTGAGGCCTCCGGACAAGCATGCAAACAGGCATGGCTGATAGTTGCTGGACATTCCATTCTCCACCCAGGCAGGCCGGACAGAGCCGCTTCGCCACTTTAGGGACCTCTCTGGCAAACACCTCATTGCATATGCGTGATACTAACAAAGGCTCCCGGCCCTGAGCAGGCAACCTAACAAAGCTATACTAAGTGCTCCACATTTGCATACTGGCTACCCTATTGTTAATTCGGCTCTAAGTCAATCATGCTAAATTCTGACCTTTCCAAGGCTTTGTCCCGCTCCCAAAACGCATTGTTCTCACCGAGTAAGGTATGGCCTGCAGTCACAGTTCGCCCTATAAAAGCCCCTGATTCTGAGACCATCCTCGGATCGCTCTGAACTTCCACACCCCCTTGCTGACGCTTTGTTTGGCGAGCCTTCCCCTCAGTCCCATGTACTGAGACTCCATACCAACGAACTCAATCTTCCGACCTCTCCAGGACTACGAGACAGGTGTCGTATCACCCATTTCCCTCTAAAAATCCCTACTCTAAGTCAATCTCTGATTCCTTAGTTATTTGCGTGACTGTGGTGTCTTTAATATTTGTCTGTACTTAATAAACATCACTTTTGCCATTTTAAACCATCTGACTGCTTGACTGACCTGACCCTGTAGATGCTGGGTTGCAAGATCCTGCTAAGTTACCCTGCCTCTCGCTAGCTTTAGTGAGTGCTCCAGCTAATTTCCCCCAAAGTTGTGTTGTTGTTTGGTTATTTAGGTGTCCCTCACGGGACCCCCAGAGATCAGGGTAACACTATGAGGTAGAGTAGTGGGTGGAAGAAGAATGACCAGCACAGTGTCCTCCAGCCTCTCTTAAGGAAGAAGTAGGCATTATTTACTGCCACTCCCAGAATTGTTCCACCACATGTGTTCAAGGGTGGAAGGTGGGATGCCCTGGAAAGGAAAAGAGCAGGGAAGACCATGTCCACCAGCCCAGTTGTGCCTGTGTAAATCTGAATCCAACCCAAAGCAGAGCAGTGTTTCAAAGGTCCAACTTTTGTTGGGGGCTGCAGCACAGAAGGCAATGGGTTCAACTCACTCTCCCTTCCTGCTGTAGTCCTGATCATTATTTGCTCTCCTAGCAGATACAGAATCTCAGAATTGTAGAGTTGGAAGATACCCCAAGGGCCTCCAGTCCAACACCATGCTGCCACGCAAGAAAACACAATCAAAGCATTCGCATCCAGTTGCTGTTTCAAAACCTTCAAAGGAGGAAACTTCACCACACTCTGAGGCACGTATTCCACCATTGAACTGCTCTAACCATCAGGAAGTTCTTCCTTTTTTTTTTAAAACATGCCCTCATTTCTGGCTTGTGAACTCTGGGGTCTGTAGTTTAAAAGATGTGAGAATCATGAAGTCCTCCAGATATTGCTGTAATTCCCAGGGTTCGTTGCTATGCTGGCTAGGGAAGTCTGAAGATGCAATCCAGCAACCACTGGGGGAGTTCATGACTCCCAACCTGTCCTATAAGATCTATAGATTCATCTCTGTCCTCTAGGACAATAGGGAATGCTATGAGAGTCTTTTCTTCTATGAGACAACCTTTTGGTGATCTGAAGAGGATGGTCATTCTAAAGTATTTTCTTCACTGGGCAAAACATGCCCAGTTCCATCAAGCTTTCCCCAACAATTCCAGTTAATAAGATTTCCTGGCTGGGAAAGAATTAACCAGAGAACACTGCTGTAGAGGAACCTGCTGGAATTGTCAAATTGGAAGGGTCATCCAGGCCAACAGTGGCAGAGCTTGGAGTGTGGGGAGGTGGGACAGGAGAGGGGCTGCAGCATGAGAGGCATGGCCACTGTGCATGGGAGCATGATCAGAGCCATTTCCACACTAGACTGTTATAACGCTATGATTCCACTTTCAACATCCTATGGAATCCTGGGGTTAGCAGTTTCTGCAAACTGCAAACCCCAGGATTCCATAGGATGTTGCAAGTGGAATCATAGTGCTATAACAGCCTCGTGCAGAAATGGCCCAGGGCATGTGGGGGCGTGTCTACAGACCTGGAAGTCCCAAAAACATTGCCGCCTGGGCAAACTGCCCCCAGCCACCTGTCCCTACGTGACTGGAGGCCAGCCCCTGCCATGCAGAAATAGACAATGGAAGCTCTCCTGAGAAATGATCATTCAACTACTGATTAAAAACCTCCAGACAAGGAGATCCTGCCATGTTTTGAGGCAGCCAACCAGTCTTGCCATCAGGAAATTCTCCCTAATGTTTAGGTGGAATCTCTTTTCTTGCAAGTTGAATCCATGGGTTGATGCTTTAGGCCATTTCCTCACTAGACTGTTATAGTGCTATGATTCCACTTTGTTTCTTTCTTTTTTTCACAGATCATACCATTTATTTCAAAATAGCATCATTACAAAATACATAATAACAGTAATAATAACAATAACAATAAGCATATAATCAGTCTAATGTCTGTGTCCACTAAATTTAAGTATATTTATAGATACTGTTAATTAAAATATCTTTATGTTGTCCAGGAGCCCATAAATAACAACCCATGAAAGGTACACCAAAATGGAAACATCACAATTTACATCTATATATAATTATTATTACTTACTATTTGATAATATTTTATACACTTAAATATTTCATCTACACTTGTATATAAAATATAATATAACAGTCTAGTGCGGAAATGGCCTTAGTGTCTGGAGCAGCAGAAAACAAGCTTCCTCCATCTTCTGCCTTTCAGCTAACTGAGGCATGCCAGTATTTTGCTGAAAATTGGTTGCATGAGATCCCATAGACATAGAATCATAGAATCATAGAAAAGTAGAGTTAGAAGAGACCCCAGGGGCCATCCAGTCCAACCCCATTCTGCCATGCAGGAACACCCTCAAAGCACTCCCAACAGATGGCCATCCAGACTCTGCTTAAAAATCTCCAAAGAAGGAGACTCCACCACATTCCATGGAGGCAGCAGATTCCACTGCCGGACAGCCCTGACTGTCAGGAAGTTCTTCCTGAGGTTCAGGTGGAATCTCCTTTCCTGCAGCTTGAATCCATTGCTCCTTGTCCTGGTCTCTGGAGCAGCAGAAAACCAGCCCTCTCCTTCCTCTACATGGTATCCCTTCAAATATTTAAACATGGCTCTCATGTCCCCTCTGAATCTTCTCTTCTGCAGACTAAACATACCCAGCTCTCTAAGTCTATCCTCAAAGGGCTTCATGACTCCCAGGCCTCTCACCATTTTGGTTGCCCTCCTCTGGACTTGCTCCAGCTTGACCATGTCCTTCTTGAATGGGTTGCCCAGAACTGGACACAGGATTCAGGATGAGGTGTAACCAAAGCAGAGTAGAGTGGTACCAGTACCTCCCTCGATCTAGACACCAGACTCCTGTTGATGCAACCAAGAATCACGTTGGCTTTCTTGGCTGCCACAGGTTCGAACCATGTTGGTTATTCCCAGAGAGATAGCAGACCCACTTAATCAATTATTGAATGATTAGTCAAGGGGTAGGTCAATTTGATATGTAGATAAATTCAACGGTTGTCTTCTAGTCAGGACAAACGACAGGACTTGGGCCCTTCTATGCCTCAGCTTCTCTTGGTAAACGTCCGTCTGCTTTGATGCAAAGAGCCGCTCGTTCTCTAAAAGCTCCTTCCAGGAGAATCAAAGGCTTGCGGGGATTCTAAGTCACATTTCAGATGAAAGGAGGCAGTAGTGGGGAAGTATACTTAAAATTTTGTGCCACGGTTGTTTCATCTTGAGAGATATGGGTGCACCTGTACCTTCCCCCTTTTCTTTCTTTGCAAAAGTCCTACAACCGTCACAGCATAGGGGAGGGCTTTTTTCGGGGTGGAGGGAGGAACTATTGATGAGGAGAGACTTAAGTGGAATACTTTAGGGAACAACAAAGTGTCTCCTAAAAGGCTCGAGAAAGGAAAAGTAATGGATGGTTCCATTTGAGCCTAATGTTATTTCGGGATGTCTTTTATAATGTGTTATTTACTGCATAGTTTAGGGCTGACAGAAAATAAACAGCATTTGCAACATAATGTCTTTAGAGCCACCACGCCGTTGCTCATCCTGTTTGGCTGTCATGAATCGGCTCCAGCCAACATCTGTCAAAGTCTTCTGCAATGGAGTCTCTGCTCATAATTATCTCCTCCTCCTCCTCTATTTTAGAGGAAGGCGATGGCATACTGAGACAAGTATGATTCCCCACCCTGCCACTTTAGATTGAGGGGGTCTTTGTTGTTTGTCAGGGAATCTGCATGTGTTTGGAAGTCCCTGTTATCAATCTTTGGACACCTGGGCTTCCAATTCATGAATTACAGAAATGTACAAAGACAGTCCAGACTTCTTTCCATCAGTGAGCTGCCTTCTGCACTAGACTGTTAGTGCTATTATTCCACTTTCAACATCCTATGGAATTTGAGGCCCCTCCCCAAACTGCAAACCCCAGGATTCCATAGGATGTTGAAAGTGGAATAATAGCACTATAACCGTCTAGTGTGGAAATAGCTTAACTCTCCTTGCAGAGACTTATGTTATGCAGCCTCAATATAGGATTGCAGCTGAGGAACCTTCTTTGGTAAGTCACCATAGGTGGACAAATTCTTTCCATAGAGGACTCTGCTGAAGTAGGGTCTGAGAATCTTTCTTTTTTACCCTCTGTGTAATTGCCTAGGAGAGAGTCATTCATAATTCTTTCCTGGTCTCTCCTCCCAATAAGATTAGAGTGCTACATTTATTTTCATTTCAGGCAGTAGCATCAATATTTATTAACAATTCATTTAGGCTTTTAATACACCATGCATTTGGAATGTTACAGCCGCGACTTAAATTTATTACTTTGGCTGGGCAAAGTCGACTTGCTTTATGTGGAGGCTGTTGCAAAATGAGCAGCAGAAGCCAACAGCGAAACGAGCAGCTGGGGAATTGCGTGGAGTTTTCTAGGTCAGAACAAGCACTGTGGATTGTTCGTGGAATCAGAAGCCGGCGCAAAAGATGAAGCACAAGGATATACCATCTGCAAGGCCCATCTCTGGCTCTTGACCCATGTTGCTCTCAGAACTGGTCTTCAAATGGACTTATCTTCTGAAAAGAAACTCCTACCTCCATATCACATGGAGCCTAAGCACTCTGGGCCTTCTCAGATTCTTGAAGCAAAGCATGACTTTGAGTAATCCATGGATGGGAACTCACCTAGGGGGAATCCTGAGGGTGCCTTGATAGGGTGAGGAGAGAGAGTCTTGGCTGAAACCGTGGAGAGCCATTGCTGCTGTTACCCTGCTTGCTTGGGGGTCCCTTAGGGACACCTAAATGCACTCTCAATTATACAAGTTGGGGAAATTAGTCAAAGAGCATGAGCTAGAAATGTGAGAGGCAGGGCAACGGAGTGAGATCTTTTACCCAATGTTTACGGTGTCGGGCCCAGTCAAAAATCACACAAATTGTTCAAATTTAAGTATTTTATTGACATAGATGTTAAAGTCCATACAATCGCTCAGCTGCTCTCACTCCAACAAGCATACAAGACTATAGAAAGTTAGAAAGAGGTGAAAATTAGGAGAGAGAGAGACATAAGGGTTTTGGGGGTAATACTGTACCAATCCAGAAGTCTTCAGCTGGGAGAAAACAATCTCAGCCACGCCTTTAGAGGTTGAGGGGAGCTTACCAGCCTCATGGTTTGCAGATCTGAGAGAACTCCTAACTCCAAAACTCCCAACTCCAAAACCAAACTCCAAAACTCCAAACAGAATGAGAAAATGCCCCTAGTTATAGATCTGACCTATGTCCTGGGAAGCCAGATGGCTGCAGTTTTTATTAAGATGGATTTCAGCTTTTGTAGTTCAAAGAAAATACAGCCTTGTAGTTTCCTGGAAGATGAGTATCTCTCATCCGGAGATGCATACCTCAAAGAGTGCCAAATTCCAGGCTATTTGCATTGTTTATTTGTTCCCAGAGAGTTATTGTCTCCTGATCCCTGCTGAAAATCCATTCCAATGACCTGTGAGCCATTTGCAAGATTACCCAGGATGTGTGACAGAAAACCAGCTACTCTTTTGTTCTATCTCCATAGCTCTACTGCCTACATGTCCGTCCAGTATGTCTCTATGGCTGACTACGTTTGATATAAAATAATTAGGATCCTCAGGACATAGTTTTTAGGTGTGTTAGGGGGCGTACACTGCCAGTCAGAGTTACCAATGTGTCACCTGTTGGTTTGTGTGACCCCGTGAATTTTATAGGGTTTTCTTAAGCAAGGAACCCTCAGGGTTGGATTTGGCTGTTCCTTCCTCTGAAATATAGCCTGCAGCACCTGGGATTCATTGGTGATCTCCCATCCCAGTACTAACCAGGGCTGACCCTGCTTAGCTTAGAAGATCTGGTGCCTTTAGGGTATTTAGATGTTACCAATACTGGGCTAGATAGGCTGAAGATCTGACTCAGGATACAGGCAGCTTTCTAACATTTCTGCCCAGAAGATCCCAGCATTTCTAGGTTGGACCAGGAAAGAATTCTGCCTAAATCTTGGACAGCTGTGGCTGCCAGTCAGAGTGGGGGATACTAGTTGAGATAGCTCAATAGATGGATTCAGTCTCAGGCAACGTCCTGTTGTTTCTAGAGACAAAGTCCCAGCTTCAGTCTCCAGCCATGGCTAGGAAGGAATCCTGCCCAAATTCTGAAGAGCCATGCCTGCTGGTTAGAGTTGCCCACATTAGGCCAGAAGGACCAATGGGCTAACTCAGGATGGAGGAGCTTCCCACAATCTTATCAAGAATAGACCTGTTGGGTCAATGGGAGTTTATAAGTTGACATTTATGTCTGTGGGTCAACCCAAGTCGGGACTGAATGACTGGATATATCCTAAGGTAATTGGAAAATGTTCTTGCAGATGCACTTAGGTTTCATCTTCATAGACCCAAACACAAAGCTGGAGAGGGTGGAAGGCTGCATTTCTGGGGGATCAGTAATTTCCTGAGAGGATGCATAGCCAGATATTTGTTCTTGTTGTTGTTATGTATCTTCAAGTCAAATTTGATGATGGTACCCCTCTCCTATTTATTTATCTAATTAATTAATTAATTTATATCTTGCCTTTTCCCCCAGCATTGGATCCAAGGTAGCATACAACATTTTAAAAGCACAATCCCAGGTTGAAAAAAGGGGTTGCTAACTGCTGGAAAACCCCCAGAGAAGAAAAACACACATCCAAGATTTTTGTATAATTTTCTTCCCATATTTTAAAAACATGCTTTGTGGAAGAATTATTCTGCCTAAGAGAATGCATGGATTTTTGGTGTAAAAACTGTTCACTGTGTAGAATACAGCTTTCCTGAACAAAAAACCCCCTGTTTTCTGCAGAGAGCATTGTTTTCTGCTTAGGAAACACCATTTCCTGCCTAGGAAACAGTTTCTTCTGTGCAGAAAACAAGTTTTGTGAGAAAGCCCATGTGTTTTTCTACACAGAATAATTCCTTTACAACACTTCAGGATGTTTGAATACAGGGATTAATATTGGGGAGGAATGCTCATTTTCAGTGGTGAGAAATACAATGGTCGCTCCACTTTCATGAGAGTTTGGGATGTAGAACCCCTGTGAAAATGGAAAAACTACTAACAATTCCCCCTCACTTCCCCTCCCATTCCCTTCTGGTGTTCCCCACTTCCCGTTCCCCTGCAAAAGGAAAGGCAATGGGGCGGGGGGCAAAGGAAGGTTGATGTGAGTCTTACTTTCCCCACTCTGGAGCTCCCCCTGCCATTTCTGTGCATTTTGTCCCAGCATGGAGAACTTGGCCGGGAGATGATTTACAGCACCAGCACAAAATCCTCCCTCAGGAACCATAGAATCATAGAATCATAGAAATGTAGAGTTGGAAGAGACCCCAGGGGCCATCCAGTCCAACCCCCTTCAGCCATGCAGGAACACCCTCAAAGCACTCCCGACAGATGGCCATCAAGCCTCTGCTTAAAAACCTCCAAGGAAGGAGACTCCACTACACTCCGAGGCAGCAGATTCCACTGCCGGACAGCCCTGACCGTCAGGAAGTTCTTCCTGAGGTTCAGGTGAAATCTCCTTTCCTGCAGCTTGAATCCATTGCTCCTTGTCCTGGTCTCTGGAGCAGCAGAAAACAAGCCCTCTCCTTCCTCTACATGGCATCCCTTCAAACCCGCTGCTCTTTGGACAAAAAGTGTCCCAGTGGCAAGCATAAACATAGCAGAGCTTCCAAACAGCAACAAGCGTGTGGAGCAGAGTACCACTACAGCATCAGCTCTGACCCCTCTACCCCCTGGTTAGTAAACTCACAGACACAGAGTTTGACATCCAAAATACCTGGAGGCTTTAATCTTCACAGTTGCAGTATATACATCTATACACAGGATACGCAGATCCACAGGCAGAGATTCAGCATCAGAGATACGGAGTCAGAGTCAGAGATTCAGAAGCAGAGTGACGGGATGCAGAGATTCAGGAGCAGAGTCAGAGATTCAGAGGGAGAGCTAGCATTCCTGCCCCTCTTTTATACACACCGGCTTCCATGTCATCACTCAGGGCCATTTGCGCGATGCAACCCCTTGCCATGATTTCACTATCATGACTCAGCCCTTTACTCCATGTCCCCTAGGGAATGAGTCATAACTTGCCCAGTCATTCCCCAGGTGCACTACATGCTCATCAAATGTATTTTCAACTGGAGCAAATTTCACCACATTTTTAGTCCAACAGAACTTGCGTGAGCCTCTCCCCCTATTCCTTTCAGTTTTGCCTTGGCACAATTTCTCTGTGCTGGGGCAAAATGCATAGAAATGGCAGAGGGAGCTCCGGAGCGATGAAAGGAAGGTTCTTGTGAGCTTTCCTCCACCCCTTTTCCCTTCCACTTTGCATGGAAAGGGGAAGGAGTGAGCTCTGGAAAGGGAAAGAAGGCTTGCATGAACTTCCTCCCCCTCACTTTCCCTTCTGTTTTACCTTTGCTTGAGTTATTGCACTGGGGCAAAATGTGTGGGAATGGGAGGAGAAGAACAGAGGGGAAGGCACACACGCTCATGAATAATCAAATTCACGAAGGTCAAACCTGGGAAGGTGGAGGGAAGATTGCATGCCTGGATTATTTGTCCACACACACAGATGAAATAGCTAAAATATTACATTCCTGCATCTTCTACCCTGAGCCTAATATTATATGGCTCTATCATGCACCCACCAATTGCCTTTTTCATAAGCTAGCAAGCCATGATGTAACATTTCCTCATGGTAGCAGAATGTTGCAGAATGTCACGGGATGTTTCATATTTAAGCCATGCTAACAGCAACCTTTATTCTAGCTTGAGCTGAACTACAGGTTGCCTAGTGGAGTCAAGAGCTGGGTATGTTTAGCCTGGAGAAGAGAAAGTTAGGAGGGGACAAGATAGCCATGTTTAAATATTTGAAAAGATGTCATATGGAGGATGGCGCAAGCTTGTTTTCTGCTGCTCCAGACACTAGGATGTGGAGCAATGGCTTCAAACTACAGGAAAAGAAATTCCACGTAAATCTTGGGATGAACTTCATCATAGTAAGAGCAGTTTGACAGTGAAATACACTGCATGGGAGTGTGGTGGAGTCTCCTTCTTTGGAGATTTTTAAGCATAGGCTGGATGGCCATCTTTCGGGAGTGCTTTGATTGTGTATACCCACATGGCAGAAAGGGGTTGGTCTGGATAGCCCTTGGGGTCTCTTCCAGCTTTATGATTCTATAGTTCTAAATGACTATTTCCAAACACCAGACTGCATGTTGCAGATAGCTGCCCGATCGTGTTTTATTCTCATGTGCTAGTGGGTGGACAGATAGCATCTGAGCCATTTTCTTTTTTACTGGAATTAAAAAAAAAAATCCTCTTTTCTCTTGCTTAAAAATTCCTTCTGCCCAGCCAATATCTTTTGAGTGTGAAGGGGAAGGTCACCGACAATCTTTTACATTAAAATACGAGTGTGGGCAAAATGATAACAGGAGAGAAAGAGAGAGAGAGAGAGGAACTTGAATCCCTGGCTGGTGTATCTATGCGAAGTAATTTAAGGCTCGCTCCCTCCTAAGAGTGGCTTTCACATAAATCACTCCTTCGCCTTTGTCCGCTCGGCTTCCTACCTTCCAAAATGGAAGGCCTCCATTTTGTTCTCTGCGGGTAGCTGCGGAAGGATGGCACCGGCTCGGTTCTGTACCAACAAATCTTTCAGATAACAGGGTGAAGAGAACGGGAAGTGGTTTCTGAGAGCTGCCTTCTCTCCTTGTACTGAGTAGCATCTATTTCTTTTGTTAGAATTATTGCTCCTGATAAGGGCCGACAAGAGTGGAACAGATTGCCTGTGGGCTCTCTTCTATTTGCAGGTCTCTAAACAGAAGTTGAATGGGCCTCTTTGGGGGATGATTTAGCCATGTATTTCTGCAAGGCGGGGGGCTGGACTGGATGACCTCTTGTTATCCTGTATGTTGGGGGTCCCGGGAGGGACGCCCAAATAACCAAATAAAACACAAATTGGGGGAATTTAACTGAAGCGCTCTCTTGGCTGAACGAGAGGCAGGGTAACGTTAGCAAGGATCTTTAACCCAATGTCTACGGCTTCGGGTCAGAGAGCAGGCAAGCAAGTTTAAAAGTAACAAAAATAACAGTTTTATCGGAAGGTAAACAGCAAATAAAACAACACACACACACACTAGCTAGCTTGGGAGCAGAAATGGAGAGCTTAGGGATGGGTAATACGACACCTGGTCTCGCAGTCTTGGAGAGAAAGATGGGGTTCCGAGGAAGAAAGCTCAGCATGGCTGGCTGAGGGGAGCTCCTTAGACAGACCAGGAGCAAGGCGAGATGGAAGTCCAGGGTGATCCAAGGAAGTCCCAAAAATGGGGACCTTTTATAGGGTGGAGTTTACCTACAGGCTATGTTATGCTCGGTGAGAACAAAGGGAGTTTGGAGCTGGACAAAGAATTTGGAACAGGTCAGGTTTATCACGATTGGTTTTGCTCTTGATGACAATAGCATGGCCGGATCGTTGATGGCCCAACATAAAGGAATGGCTTGGCTCTTGGCTGCAAGTCTTTGTGTAACTCTGAGCCAAGCAGAGCCGGTTTGCAGGGAGGTTTTTCCCTGAAGCAACGGAGAGGCTTAAATTGCTAGCCTGAATGGGGTCTTGGAATGTACAACTATTAGCGGCTGTGCCTGTACGTGCTTGTCCGGTGGACCTCTGCGAACACGTGGAGTGAGATGGCAAAGAGAGGTCCAGCAAGGCCAAATTATTTGATATCAAAAGGATATCTGGTGCTCTCACCCAACGTATCATAACCGTGATAACACTCTGTGGCCCCTTCCGACTTTTAAGATTCTATGACTCGATGACAGGGGATGTGTGTGGTGAAGCCAGTATAAATGACTGGTGCCCAGTGGTCCAGAAGTGGAGCTGAGACTCAACCATGGCCATTTGAGGCCCCTCCCTAAACGGCAAACCCCAGGATTCCATAGGATGTTGAAAGTGGAATAATAGCACTATAACAAGCTAGTGCGGAAATGGCCTAAGTTGCAGGTGTTTTTGTCTTTCTTGGTGATATTATTACTTGTTTATTTTTGCTTACCCCCTAAGGAACCAGCTATGATGACGCATACCCTTGACATTTCGTCGATGCAAACTGGAACACATGTGACTCAGCAAGATCAGAATGTGGTTAAGATTTCAAAAGTTACTCATAAGGAAGAACAGACAAGCTAAGAGACATGGTAGCAGTTCACTTTTGAGCCTAGTGTCTAGGTCAAGGGAAGTGAGGGTACCACTCTATTTTGTTTTGACCAGACCCCACCTGGAATCTGTTGTCCAGTTCTGGGCATCACAATTCAAGAGAGATATTGAGAAGCTGAAACATGTCCAGAGGAGGACAACTAAAGCAGTAGAAGGACTGGAAACCATGAAATTATCTGAGGCATGGCTTAGGGAGCTGGAGATGTTTAGCCTGGAGAAGAGAAAGTTAAGAGGGGACATGACAGGTGGATTTAAAAATACTTGAAGGAATATAATATGGAGGATGGAGCAAGCCTGTTTTATGCTGCTCCAGAGACTAGGACATGGAGCAATGGCTTCAAACTTCAAGAAAAGGGATTCCACCTAAACATTAGGAAGAACTTCCTGATGGTAAGAGTAGGTTGACAATGGAATACACTGCCTCAGAGTGTAGTGGAATCTCCTTCTTTGGAGGTTTCTAAATAGCCATTTGTTGGGAGTACCTTGATGTATGTTCCTGCATGGCAGAAGGGGGCTGGACTGGATGGCCCCGTGTGGTTTCTTCCAGCTGCATGATTCTATAATTCTACGATTCTACTGGGAAGGCAAGACTCTGCCACTCCTTTCTTCTCCCCACTGCTTCGTTAACTGAGTGCAAAGTGTTTTTCCACTTTGAAATCAGTTTGCGGTATTTGAAGCAAGCTGAGGATGAGGGGGACGAATGGGAGAAGGAGCGAAAACCTGGGACATTTTAAAAGCAGATGAAAAAGTGGGACAACCAAGGATTATTTGGGACTCTTCTTAGAAAAGCTCTCCTGCGGAGGGCCTGCACCTCAAATTTTACATCTGCCCAACTGCATGTGACCCCCTGAAAGGCAACTTGATGAAATGCGACCTTTGACAGAAAGAAGAATCCTTCTCTTGCCCTAAATAATTGATCTGCCACCACCCAGATATCTGAGCCCAGGATCCTATTGCTTAGCCTGAGCCAGAGACTATGCATTGAATTGACTGTTGGATGATGGATCAACATGTAAGTGAACCCCTTTGATTCAATGGGTCTCCTGTAGTTGAAACAAGCAATAAGATTGAGTCTCGAGTCTGCCCTGGGCATCGATCAGAACTCTGCGGCTGGTACTTCGGAGAGTCCTCGAGTCCCTCCAGTTTGTATTTTCCATCTTGCAGGCCATAAAATGAAATGAAGAGTTCAGAAAAGAATGGGTGTTCCACCGAGCGATGAACACGAGAGCCTTCTTCCTTGCCTGCCGTCATCTGGCTGTACTTTGAAACTCACAGGCTTCTCATTTGTTGGGTAACCGAGAGAATTGTTTTCTAGACTTAATGTACTTCTCACCGTGTCACAAAGAAAAATGGCCTAGGAGATTCACACGGTGCATAATGATGCTTCCATTTTAATGTTCCATAACTACCTAACAGAGAAGCTTGGGAAAGATATTTAAGACATAACATTACGGACAGCTTCATTTAATCCATCTCTCTCTCTTTCTGTCTCTCTGTCTTCGATCATGCAGTTGGGGCCACCAGTTCCTCCACATTGATGAGATTTGGGGGTCGGGAGCGACGGATCTCCAGCGGAAAATACCACCACAGAAGTACAAAATAATATTTTCATAATGACGGTGCCTTGGGAGCCCCTGACAGCTGCCGTTTTGTCTTTGTCTTGTCTGTTATGGAGTGGAATGAAAAAGCTTTAAACGGGTGGTGGGTGAAGCCAGGGCCATTACCCTACCACTGTGCATCACTTGGTTCTGTTCTGCTGCATAATTTTTTTTTTAAACTGGGGAGGGTAGAAGGAATGACAAAGTAGAGGGTGGGAGGTTTTTTAAAAACCATCCAAGCAGCTGTTTTGTCAAGGGAGAAATAGTTTCTTGTTCTCAAATTTAGTAAAGGTAGTTTTTGGTTTCACCCTAGGTATGCAGAGTGGGTGTGCTCATGTTCTGTCTTGGGACTGGGTTTTGTTCCGGGCCGCCACAAGACTTTCTTTAGTGCCAAACACTGCCCTGTATCACTGCTATCAGGCAAGTTTTATTAGAGGTAAGTGATGCAGCGGGTGGTACTGGACCCTGCCTTTTGCTGGCAGGGTCCAGTGTCCCTAAATAGCCAGGGGCAGAACAGGACCCTAAACAACTAAATCTACCCAGTCCCTCTCTAGTCGGTAATCTAATTCATTTGCTATCATTGGATAAATGGGGTTCCTGGACTGAAGTTCTCTCTTCCCAGGGCGAGGCCAATTGAGGCACAAATGTGCAAGGGAGATACATGTCTTGCCCACATAGCCCTGAGAAATGTGCAAGCAGGTGAGCGACAGGGGGAAATTCACCCCCACTCCACTCTGTTCTCAGTCTTTGTGTCTTTTCTCAGCCTCAGACTGCTAAGCAAATGAAAAAGTATCACAAATGGTCATGAATACCAGTTGACTCTTTCTCTACACTGTCCAGCTGTTAACATTCAGTCATGATGCTAACAAGGGTTTCCAAAATCAGCCTGGTGGCAGAGACCCAGCTTGTGACACCTGGTGTTTGCTGGAAACAAGGCTTGAGGTAGGAATTCTGTTGGTGCCTTGCATGCACAAGCTCCTTTATGAGAGCTGGATGCTCCCATCGGATGAGGGATATCTGGATCCAGCTCAAGGGAGTGGAGGTGGAGTTGCACATGTGGTGGGGGGGACGGTGCATGAACATGTATGCACGCATTCAATTGTGCATTCTGTTGCATGTTCAGGTGTGCCTTCAGTTGTACAATGTTGCCATTCAGTGTAAGGGCTGCATGGCACATTCAACTCCACATTTGGAGATTCATGGTGCACCCTGAGTGAGACCTCAGCCTGTATCTTCTAAAACAGATGGAAATTATGCAGACCGTCAACTGCTGCTGGATTTAAACTCCCAGAATTCCTGTTCTTGCTCTAAGCAGAGTTGACCAGGTGCAGGGGAAAGTGGTCGGATCAGAGTTTACACGTAGGGGGACATTTCTTCCTTACACCTTTCTATCACTGTGATAGGTATATATACAAACATACAGGTAAAAATAACATTGGAACTCCTTAATTTCCATCTCATGGATTCAGTTTCAGGACACAAAAGCCTTTGCTGGACAGATTTTGAACAGAAAAGCAGGAAGACTGGGAGGTTATTCCAAAAATGACCACAGCCAAACAAAACAGCATTTTTAGAATTGTGATACCGCAGGAAAATTATGCAAAAGCGAAGAGTCTGCTTCCAGAAGAGCCAAAGCCCTGTGCCAGACATTCACAGTACCTGAAGCCGCCTTGGAGACACTGGCTGAACTTTAGCTGTCCCACCTAGACTAGACTCATTGTGTCAGGGGTGGGAATCAGGCAGCCCTCCAGATGATGTTGGACTGCAAGTCCTCACCCTTGGCTCTGCTTGCTGGGGGTGCCGGGAGTTGTAGTGCAACAACATCGGGAAACCTGCGCAATTCCTACCCCTGCACGGCATCATGAGGAACTTGGTAAATCAACACTGATGTAAGCTCCATGGATTCAGTGGGCCTTCTTCAGCTGGATCTAGGCTTTTGTGTGGACAGTTTTGGGTATCTGATGAGTGATCAGACCAATTATGAATAATCAACCATCTGCCATAAGAAAGAGGCTGCTGATTCAAACCTGCATTTGAATCACCCTTTGAGTGTCATCCTTTTAGTGATGTATGGAAACATGAGTCCCACACATACCTGCATAAGCTTTTCTTTTTTTTTTTTTGGTCACTGCATTCGTTGGTTTTCTCTTCCTCCCTCTGCAGTATCCAAAGCCCCTGAGGACAATCTGCTGCACTGCGATAGCCCCCTTGCTCAGGGCCATTCTGTCACTGGGGGAAAGTGAAGAGGAGTAGAGAAGCATCTCTCCCCAAAGTCAAATGCAAACTGATGACATCATTTGTTGAAACCTCTGGAAAACCCCGGGAGAAAGTGGCTTCAGTCTGCATCTGACATCTTTCCAATCCCTGCCGCAATCCATCGGGAATGGAATGGCTGTCAGGAGGGCTTTTGCAGTGCAGTGGTGAATCCTGAGGGTGGTGGTAGGGGAACACCAGCAGAGTCCGTATGCTTCACTTGATCTTGTAGGATCTCAGCTATTGATGTCACCACAAATTCATCCACATGTTTGAGGCCTTATCTCAAACAGAGAGCCATCACAGTGTGGTGGTTTGAGCACTGAACTAGGACCCTGGAGACCAAGGTTTGATTCCCCACTCGGCCATGGCAACCCATTGGGTGACCTTGGGTGTGTCACACACTCTCAGGTCCAGAAAACCCCATGATAGGCTCACCTTAGGGTCACCATCATTCGGAAATGACTTATAGGCACTCAACAACAATAGCAACCCCAAACAGTGTCACCCTACATTTATTATGCATGCAGAAATGTATCATAGAGTCTTAGCATTGGGAGGGACCACAAAGGTCATCTATTCTAACCCCTGCCATGCAGGAATAGAACGCTAAAGCACTCCTGAGTGATGATCATCCAACCTCTTGTTAGAGACCTCCAAGGCCTTCTGTTCCACTGTCAAATGTATCTTGGAGCGATGATGTTCTTCCTGACATTCAGGTAGAGTCTCTTTGCTTTGAATCCTGCTTTTGATTCCTATTTTTATCTTGCATGTGGACATGTATCATCATCGCTCTTATTCAATAGAGCCTTCACACTCATAACTCCTTCTGCCCTCCCCTCCAATAAAGTTAAGAGAGATATCACTATATCTTCTTAAAAGATATATCTAGGTGCAAGAGGACTTGGCAGAGATGTCTAAGCTAGTTTGATATATTGTGCATTGTGGGGCCTGTTCCTGTCCTGTGCATATTAACACCGAACTGAATCACTGTCCAAATTATGCCAGGCCTAAGACATCTGTATTTGAGTGAGGAACCTTACTGCTAGGTCTATTAATTTGGACTGCTTCATAGTGTCTAGCTTAATAGAATTGTAATATTGATATTGGCTGAGATCCTGCATTGAGGAGGCGGAATGGAACTTTACACTCAGGCCAGGAGAAGTAACTTAGTTGTGCATATATTACTAAGTAGCTGATATAGAATATGGGCTGTTGTTTTTCTATGATGCTGACGACCTCATTCTTCCGGTCCCAATCTGATGTACCAGGTGACACCATGGCATTTATTATTTCTTATATTCATTGTTTTGCTACAGGCCCATGCCACCTTGCCTTTCAGAAAGTTCATGGTGGCAGATATGGTTCTCTTCTTCTTCACTTGCCTTGCAACAATGGCCCTGCAAAGTAGGTCAATGACTTGCAATGGCCCTGCAAAGTAGGTCTGTGGAGACATGAATTTGGCTCTCCAGGGGCAACCTTTACTCTGGCTTGCCATGTGGCCCTCAGAGCTCTTCTTCCAGTTTACACAACAAAAGGTGTCCAATTTGTGAGAAAGGAGAGTGAAAGAATTCAGACAATTAGGTTCTTCAGCCACAAGGATTGTCAAGGACTGGGGGGGTCTAAATCCAATTGCTAATCCCAGTTAGAGTAGACTCACTGAATCTCTTGGATTTATAGAAGTGCTGATTTGCCACAAGGACCCTGGAGCAGCCTGCCTTTCACATGGGAGCCTTATGGCCCTGAGGCTGCAACCAGATCCAGCAGGTGTCATGCCAAAGGCAAGGGGTTCATTCTATAGGATCCAGGGGCAAGGACACTGGTTGTGTTACCACGGTTATGATATGTCTGGTGAGAGCAGTAGATATCTCTTGATATCAAAATTATTTGGTCTCTATGTGACCTTTCTCTGCCACCCTATTCCACGTGTTTGCAAGGGCCACTGGACAAGCACATAATAGGTGCGGCCGTTAATGGTTGTACATTCCAAACCTCATTTAGGCAGGCAACTTAATGCCTCTTCGATCCTTCAGGAACCACTCCTTCTTGCAAACCGGCCTCGCTCAGCGTAACTTTACAAAGACACATGGCCGAGTGCCGAGCCATTCCTTTATGTTGGGCCATCAGCATACTGGCCATACTATTGTCATCCAGCGCTAAGCTCATCATGCAAAACCTGACCTTTTCCAACGCCTTTGTCCAGATACAAATTTCCTTTGTTCTCACTGAGCATGGCATAGCTTGCAGGTAAAATCCACCCTATAAAAAGTCCCCAAATCCGAGCCTTCCTCAGACTACTTTGGACTTCCATCTAGCCTTGCTGCCGCTCTGTCGAGTGAGCTCCTTTCAGCAAACCACACTGAGTTTTTTCCCTGGCAACCTCCGTTTCTCTCCAGGACTACGAGACCAGGTGTCATATTACCCATTCCCCCAAAACTCTCTATTTCTATTTCTCCGTCAGTTAGAGTATATCGTGTCCTTTGTGTTGTTTGTCCATAATAAAAATATTATTTGTTGCTTTAAAACTTGTCTAGCTGCTCTCTGTCCTGACACTGTATATATATGGTAAAAGATCCCAGCTAAAGTTACCCTGCCTCTCGTTAGCTTAAGAGAGTGCTCAAGTCTAATTTCCCCCATCTTGTGTTTTTATTTGGTAATTTGGGCACCACGCCTGGGACCCCCAACATACAGAGTAACAGTTGTAATTGAGAAAGTCTTAAAATTTATTGAACAGCAAGCAATTTAAACGACATAAGCATACAATCAATATTAGCATACAGCTGAAACCCACTTAAGTCTATGATGTCCAACAGCATAAGAATAGATTTCTCACTAAGTAAGACTCCTTCATTCAGCTGCCCAAGATGAAGCAACAAAGGGGACCCCTCTGTGTAGCTACCAGCAGTAGCACAGCACACAGTGCCACAGACAATCAGTCCATGTCCAAACTCCCACTGGGGGCACATTCTAGGGGGTTCTTATATCTCTTGGTCTGGGAGGACTTAGCCAACTGTCATAGAAACTTTGTGATTGTTTACACACCTGGGATGAGCTATGTGATCACTACAACTACCAAGATCATTAATTAAGTGGTTATTCTGGGTTCCTCCCAGCACCTATTATCTGGTACCAATTAATTAGTTATCCTAAGCCAAAGGCAGATGCCTATTGGCTGGTACCACCTGCAACCTTATTTTCTATATATTTTAAGCTGGTAGTGCTACCCTGTAATTTGGGGGGTCCCTGGAGGGGGGCCCACCTGGCCAATCAAAAATACCAATCGGGGGGAAATTAGTTGGAGCACCTTTTTGGGTAGCGAGAGGCAGGGTAACTTAGCGAGATCTTTAACCCTATGTCTACGGCTTCAAGTCAGGGAACAGGCACGTGGGTTTTAGAAGTAACAAGACAACAACATTATTAGAAAATAACGGAAAATAAACCACACACACACACACACTAACTAACTGGAAAGCAGAATGGGAGAGCGTAGGGATGGGTAATACGACCTGGCCTTGTTGTCCTGGAGAGGAAGATGGGATTCTGAGGTCCAAGAGAAGAGACAGACTCAGTTATGGAGAACTGAGGGGAAAACTTCACTGGACAGGCCAGCAGCAGGTCTGGATGGCAGTCCAAAGTAGTCCGAAGATCGTTTGGAAACGCAGGGTTTTTATAGGGAAGTTTGTGCCTACCGGCTATGGCAAGCCAGGTGAGAACAAAAGGTATTTTGGTGCTGGACAAAGGATCTGGAAAGGTCAAATTTAACATGATTGGATTTGTCTTTGATGACAATAGCGTGGCTGGGACGTTGATGGCCCAACATAAAAGAGTAGCTTGACTGAAAGCCGTGTGGCTATTGCGGAGTTTGCGGCTGGAAGTTCCCTGAAGCGGCGGGCGAGGCTGGAGTTGCTGGCTTCAATGGGGAATGGAATGCAAAACCGTTAGCGGCCGCACTCATGTCTGTGCTTGTCCGGAGAACCTCGCAAACACGTGGAGTGAGGTAACTGCAAGCCAGTCCAGCTAAGGCCGAGTTAGATGATATCAAAATGATATCTGGGGGTCCTCACCCAAGGTGCCATACTGGAAGTAACAGTAGGCATAAGAGTACATTATTTTGCAGAATCAGAGTAAAATACACTGTGGTTAAGAAACCAGAAGGCCTTCCTTAACAGTAGCATTGAGGAACAAACTGAGGACAGGCCATGCCTTACACCTCCTAGAAATTACAGTCATCTTCCTGTTATTTCCTATGCAGCACGTTAGTTAAATCTATGAGAGCTCAGGTGGATTTTGGAGAGATCTTCAGTGTCAGCAACTTTTGGAGACCTCTCCAGTCAGCAGGTGGGTTTCAAAGGCCTTTTTAGTGCTCAGGTAGAACCTTAGGTCTCAGGTAAGTGGAGAGTCAGTGTGGTGTAGTGGTTTGAATCTTGGAGTAGGGCTCTGGGAGACCAGGATTCAAATCTTTGCTTGGCCATGGAAACCCCCTGAGTGACCTTGAATGAGTCACCCTCTTTCAGCCTCAGAGGAACACAGCTTGCCAAGAAAACCCTGTGACAGCTTTGCCATAGGGTCTCTGTAAGTCAGAAAGGACTTGAAGGCACACAATGATAGCTAGTTTTGGAACTTCCTCAATCTGCAGCTAAGTTTTAGAGTGCAAGGCTTGCCAGTTTGGATATCGGATAGGGCTCTAAGATGCATTGCAGAGGTATTTGTCTTCTCTCACCTTCCAAATCCAAACTTTCAGCCATCATGGAGAGTGTAGGGAGAGGGCATGGAAGCTGGACTGTCTGCTGTGCTTCTCAGCCTGCACTCCAAGGCAACAGCAGTATGGAGAAAGGATGGCTGTTGCTGAAAGTTGGAGTTTGGAAAGTGATAGAGAACAGTGACTTTCTCCTCTTGGTGGAGCTTTATGGTACTTTCTTGTGCCCCATGGTCAGCTAAAGTTTAAGTTATAGGAGGCCCTTCCTGGATCCACCTTAGTGGAATATGCTGCCCTGGAGCGTGGTGGACTCTCCTTCTTTGCAGGTTTTTAAGCAGAGGCTGGAGGGCCATCTGTTGGAACTGTTTTGATTGTGTCTTCCAGCATGGCAGAAGGGGGTTGGACTGGATGTCTCTTGTGGTCTCTTCCAGCTCTATGACTCTATGATCCCTACATGGAGTTTGGAGGCTTCTTCAGACTTCAGATAGATTTTGGAGGTCTCTTCAGTCACAGAAGAGTACAAAGGGGTCTGATGATGTCACTCTTATTTCACAGGCAAGAAGAAGTATCCTCTCAGTAGAGAAACTCCTAACCCCAACTCCTAACCCCAACCTTCACAAAACTTCATGGAGAACACACTAGCTGGATATGGCAACTAGAGTTACTTTCTCTGAAATCAAAATTTCCATTTCACCTTCATGATGACTACTAGGAGCTACTGGTCAGCCCCCTGCCTCCACGATGAGCTGCTCTAACGCTCTCCTAAAATCCCTCTGGTGCCCTTTGCAAGCCTCTGTACTTCTTGTGAGTAGATCCTCCCATGCTTTGGATGCTGGCCAGCTATCCTGCCCCATCTCCCTTGCTGGTTTTGAACAAGTAGCTATTAAAATACATTATTTAAACCTAGTTTATGTTTGTAGTGCCTGTTTCATAAACTTAAAATATAACTCTCTTGTGCATGATGCTTTGCTTTTATCCAACCTGCCTCTTCCATCTCTCAAAACACACACACACACACACACATGCACACTTACTTTTGCCAATGGCATTACAAAGTTCTCTGGTGAAGCCTCTGCTTTGCTCAGAACCATCTTTCAGCCACCGGAATGGGAGCCGAACAGATGGCCTGCGAACAGCCTCGTGAAAATATTTGAGGGGGAAAATTCATTAGCGGCAAAGAAATCTGCACTTGTCCATTACAGCTGTTGTGGGGTGCACGTGGGGTGTTTAATGGCTTCATTCTTTGCATCCAGCTGCATTTTCCAAACCAAACTATAATGAGATGTTATTTAATTCCTCCTGTAGGAAACTGGCTTATCATGACCACAAAAATCTTATTGTTATGCATGGCAAATTCTTTGAATATCCAGATATTTAAAAAGGGTGGTGGTGGAAGATTGTAGGCGTGGGTGAGAATCCTGCCGCTTTGCATATGTTCTCAGACTACACCTCCCAGCATTCATCACCATTAAATATGCTGGCTAGGGCTGATAGGATTTGCAGTCTAAATTGTCCACTCCCTGGCTGAATATGTATTGAAAAACCAGGTTTTGGCAAAGGGGGCTTTGGTGTAATAACAATGGTGGCGGCTTCAGGACCTTTGAGTTTCGGTGCCATTAAGGAAGCAAGATGAATGGCAAATAGATTTGACTGTTGTGTAGTTGAGCTCGACTGACAGTGACCTGAAGGATGAGAGGTCTCCAAGCCGCTCTATCATTAATGGCCGTGCTCAGGTCTTGCAGATTCAGGGATGTGTCTTGACTGAGTCTGTCCATCTGTAATGCAACCATATGGATCATCTTATAGGTCTGTGATTTCGAGGGTTAGCCTGAGTCACAGGGGCATTTCCTCACCATACTGTTATAGTGGTATTATTCCACTTCCAACATTCCGTGGAATCCTGGGGTTTGCAGTTTAGGGAGGAGCATTTAGAATTCTCAGCCAGAGAGTTCTTTGGCCTCAGTAAACTACAAACCCCAGAATTCCACAGAGTGTTGAAAGTGGAATAATTCATTCTGGAGCGGGCTGAGGTGCAGATCTACGTTAAGTAGGTTTGATCCAGTCTGCTCCCAGGTGCAGACATTCCCCCTGGAGGACCCTCTGCACCGTTTCTATTAGCCTGTGTGGAAATGGTGTTTGTCTCAATTAGACCAACTGAATCAATTTTTGCACCGGTTACCTACCAGGTAGGCACTTTACCCACCACCCTCCTAACCTGCCATGTGGTTGGGAGAAGGATAAGACCATGGCGACGGTTCTGCATGACGTTGTTGCGGTGCAATTGTTACCCTGTATGTTGGGGGTCCCGGGAGGGATGCCCAAATTACCAAATAAAAACACAAGATGGGGGAAATTAGACTCGAGCACTCTCTCAAGCTAGCGAGAGGCAGGGTAACTTTAGCTGGGATCTTTTAATCCTATGTCTACGGTGTCAGGTCAGAAGAGTAGCCAGGCCAGTTTTAAAGTAAAAAAAATAGCAGTTTTATTGAAAGACAAACAACAAATAAGACATCACATGCACACAACTAACTGGAAATGGAAGTAGAGAGTTTTGGGGGAGTGGGTAATACGACACCTGGTCTCGTAGTCCTGGAGAGAAACGGAGGTTGCCGGGGAAGAAACTCAGTGTGGTTCGCTGAGGGGAGCTCACCGGACAAACCGACAGCAAGGCAGGATAACAGTCTGGAGTGTTCCGGGGTTGAGTGGACTCAGTTGCTGGAACTGAGGCGACGGCTTGCCAAATACAGTGGCAGCAAGGCTGGATGGAATTCAGGAGCGATCCGAGGAGGGCTTGGAATTGCGGCAGGCCATGCCATGCTCGGTGAGAACAAAGGAAATTTGTAGCTGGACAAAGGCATTGGAAAAGGTCAGGTTTTGCATGATGAGCTTAGCGCTGGATGACAATAGTATGGCCAGTATGCAAATGGCCCAACATAAAGGAATGGCTCGGCACTCGGCCAGGCGTCTTTGTGTAAAGTCGTGCTGAGCAAGGCGGTTTGCAAGAAGGAGTGGTCCCTGAAGCATCGGAGAGGCATTAAGTTGCCTGCCTAAATGAGGTTTGGAATGTACAACCATTAATGGCCGCACCTATTACGTGCTTGTCCGGTAGCCCTTGCAAACACATGGAGTAGGGTGGCAGAGAAAGGTCACATAGAGGCCAAATTATTTGATATCAAGAGACATCTAGTGCTCTCACCAGACATAGCATAACTGTAGTAACACAATCTTGGATTAAATTGACAGTTCTTTTCCCAATCAATGACCTGTGATCATACCACCATTCCGGAATTACCTGGTTTGCGGAAGCTGCAGAAGTGCAATGACTGTGTTTCCTGCCCCAGCACAGCCTGAGAAAGTACCCGGCTGTGCTGCGGAAGGAAGAGGCATGGTTTCCTTCCCCATGAAGCCAGCTGGTGAGGAGGGGAGAGCTCCCATCATGCTCCCCTCCCAGCGGAGTCGATACTGGGATCCCCACCAGACGTCTGCATGAAAAGGAAGGGTGAGGAAAGGCCCTTAGACTACTGCAACATATGCAACGTGGGGCTGCCCTTGAAGGCAACTTAGAAGCTGCAGCTGGTGCAAAATGAAGCAGCTGGACTTTTGATAGGAACAGATTTTAGAGACAACATAACACCAATTCTAATGGACTGCACAGGTTGCCAGTACATTTCTGGTCTGAATTCAAGGTGCTTTTGACGACATTTAAAGTCCTAAGCAGACATTCAAAGCCCTAAACAATATTTGAAAGGGGTGCCTGTCCCTGTATGCACTTGCCCAAGGTCTGTCTTCTGCTGGAGGGGTCTTCTCTGCATTCCATCCATGGGAACAACTCACTAGGAAGAGTGGGAGAGTTGCTTCTCAGCTGTGGCATGCTGGTTGTGGAATGACCTCCCTTTGAAGGCCCAAGCGGCACTGACGTTGACCTCGTTTCAGCACCAAGTGAACACTTGACTTTTTACAAAAGCCTCGGAGGAAAAATGACTTTACCCAATGTATAAACATATAGATATATATTGATTTTATATTGTCCTACTGTTGACTTTTAAAATTACTCAGTGTTTAATATTGTTGTTGCTATGGTATGCCTTCAAGTCATCTCTGATTTATGGCAACCCTAAGGTGAACCTATCATGTGGTTTTCTTGGCAAGACTTGTTTGCAGTGGGTTTACCTTGCCGTCCTCTGAGGCTGAGAGGATGTTGTTACCCTGTAATTTGGGGGGTCCCTGGAAGGGCGCCCACGTTGCCAATCAAAAATACCAATTGGGGGAAAATTAGCGGGAGCACCTTTTGGATAAATGAGAGGCAGGGTAACTTAGCGAGATCTTTAACCCTATGTCTACGGCTTCGGGTCAGGGAACAGGCATGCAAGTTTAAAAGTAACAAAAATAACAATTTTAATGAAAGACAAACAGCAAATAAACACAACACACACATACACACACACTAGCTAACTGGAAAGCAGAATGGAAAAGTGTAGGGGTGGGTAATACGACCTGGTCTTGTTGTCCTGGATGAAGAGAGATGAGGTTCCAAAGAAGAAAGCTCAGCATGGCAGGCTGAGGGGAGTTCCTCAGACAAACCAGCAGCAGGTCTGGATGGCAGTCCAAAGTAGTCCAAAGATCGTTTGGAAATGCGGGGTTTTTATAGGGAAGTTTGTGCCTACCGGCTATGGCAAGCCAGGTGAGAACAAAGGGAGTTTTGGCACTGGACAAAGGATCTGGAAAGGTCAAATTTAACATGACTGGATTTGTGTTAGATGGCAATAGCGTGGCCGGGACGTTGATGACCCAACACGAAGAGTAGCTCGGCTAAGAGCCATGCGGCTATTGTGGAGTTTGCAGCTGGAAGTTCCCTGAAGCTGTGGGGGAGGCTTGGGTTGCTGGCTTCAATGGAGAATGGAATGCATAACCATTAATGGCCGAACTCTGTCCATGCTTGTCCGGAGAACCTTGCAAACACGTGGAGTGTGGTAACTGCAAGCCAGTCCAGCTAAGGCTGAATTAGATGATATCAAAATGATATCTGGGGGTCCTCAGCCAAGGTGCCATACCGGAAATAACAATGTGACTTGCCCAAGATCATCCAATAGGCTTCCATGGCCAAGTGAGGATTTAAACCCCTGTCTCCCAGTGTCCTTGGCCAAACGCTAGAATTGCTACACCACTCTGGCTCCCTCTTCATATTTTTTTAGAATGCTTGAATTATTTTTATTATAGATTTTTACTGCCTTATGTTTTAAGTTGTTTCATTTTATTGTACTGTAAACTTTCTAGAGATCTTACGATACGAAGTCGGACATAAATGCTGTAAATAAATAAAAGAAACAATAAATCAACAAGTAGAGAAATCCCAATGGCAAAAATGCTATTGTCAGTTTCAGTTAGAGTAGTACCATTGAATCAAGGGGTTCTTATAAATATCTAAAATTTGTTTCTGACAACTTACAAGAAAAACAAACCAACTTGATCAATAAAAAAAATGTAAATAACAATATGGTTTTAAAAGGTCAAACATGTATTAAACAAGTTAACGAATTCAAAGAAGAGAGATTAAAATTGGTTAAAGTAGTTTAAAGCCATTTAAAACCAGGCACATTTTACACGTTTTTCATTGATTTTTTTCCCACACTTCAGGATTTTTTAAAGAAAATTATTTGCCCCCAAAAGCTCAGTTTTCTGTGCAAAATCCAACTTTTCTTTCACATAAAACATTATATTTTGTGCAAGACACACGGTTTTTGGAGAGCAGTGTTTTTGCAATATTTTTCATGCAAAAGAATTTTTCATAAAAACGTCTCCTACTGCAGGAAGTCTTATGTAAGTTAACCAATTTCTCAATCTCTACTTTCAAATATGAGAAAATGTACAAGTATTCTTTACATGACTATTTAGTGGCTGGTAGAGAACCAGTGTGATGTAGTGGTTTGAACATTAGACTATGATGTTCAAACCACCCTATTCTGCTTTGATCAGACCCCACCTAGAAACCTGTGTCTAGTTTTAGGCACCACATTTCAAGAAGGGTATGGACAAACTGGAACGTGTCCAGAAGAGGGCAACCAAATTGGTGAACGATCTGGAAACCGTGAAGCCCTATGAGTGGTAGTTTAAGGAGCTGGGTATGTTTAGCCTGGAGAAGAGAAGGTTAAGAGATGACATGATAGCTATGTTTAAATATTTGAAGGGATGTCATATGGAGGATGGAGCTAGCCTGTTTTCTGCTGCTCCAGAGAGTGGGACACAGAGCAATGGCTTCAAACTTCAGGAAAAGAGATTCCACCTAAGCTTTACGAAGAACTTGCTAATGGTAAGATCAGTTTGGCATTGGATTACGTTGCCATGGAGTGTGGTGGAGTCTTCTTCTTTGGAAGTTTTTAAAGAGAAGCTGGATGCCATCTGTCAGGAATGATTTGATGATGTACCCCTGCATGGCAGAATGGGGTTGGACTGGATGGCCCTTGGGATCTCTTCCAACTCTATGATTCTATGGGCTTTTCTGCACTACACTGTTATCTTGCTATTACTCCACTTTCAATCTTCTGTGGAATTCTGGAGTTTGTAGTTTCCTGAGTCCAAAGAGCTCTCTGGCTGAGAATTCTAAAGGCCCCTCCCTAAACTGCAAACATCTTCCAAGGTATGGACCTGCTGTCCATACCTTGGAAGGAATAGTAGCATGTCGTATGTCTTTGAGGATAAATTCAAGAATGCCTGGGCAAAGTCAGAGCCAGTCCAACCCATTTCGAGGTGGTTAGCTATAGAGTTTGCAAGTGCCTGTTTATCCTGCAGTATTCAGGAACGACTTGAATGTAGTGGTGGCCCAAGAAAAATGCATCTCTCACAAGTAAAATGTTCTCATCCCCTCGTTTGAAAATGCAGTTCTTCCTGATAGAATCAATTTCTACCTTCAGCTATGATGGATTAAGTAGACAGCACTCAAATGTAGACTGTATACAGGCATGAGTGAACCAGACGTTGAGGGGTTGGGAGAGGTTAGGAGAGTTTGGTCTTTGGACTTGTCTATGAGGTTGTTACCCTGATTTCTGTGGTCCCTTGGGGGACACCTCAATGTGCTCCACGTGTTGGCGAATGGAAACTAGCCGGAGCACAAGCAATAGCAATGCAAGAGGCAGGGTAACCTAGTGGGTTCTTTTTACCCAGTTTTTACGGGGTCAGGCCAAGCCAAAAACCAAACAAAAATGTCCAATAAATGATTTTATTGAAGGAAAGTCTCACGCACCAACGCAATCACTCACACACTCACTCAAGATCTATTAAGAAGCAAAAGAGAGGAAACTGGATAGGGGAATATTGAAGGAGTGTAGCTGGGGTGATACTGCACCTTTTCCTGAAGTCCTGAAGTCCTTGGTCTGGGAAAACAGCAGAGAAGTGGGACTCAGCACGAAGAAGGCTGAGGGGATTACTCAATGGTCTGCTGGGATGACTGGAAGCGATCCAAAGAAATGCTCAAAAACTGGGACTATTTGTAGGAGGAAAAGTACCTGGGGGACTAATCCTTTCCTGGGGCGAACAATGGGTGTTGCAAGGAGAAAGAAGCTCCACAATGGTAACTTCCTTTGCATGATGAGATTACAAGGTGTTGCCAAAGTCTCAGGATCTACGGCTGCGTTGGGTTGTGGTGTGACTTCCTGTAAATGGTCCTCACCTGATAGGATTTTGCTCAACTTGGGGCAAACACGCTAATCCCCTCAGGGGCTGAGGACCCTTTGTTTACTGTGGTTTTGCCCAGCTTGAGGTCTCCTGGGGCTACGTGACTGGGGATTTTACTGGCCTGACCTGGTTTTCGATTGTTTGACCATTGCTGCCTATATGCTCATCTGGGTGACCTCTCAGGCACACGGAATCATGTTTAATATCAAAATTGTAGACCCTGGGATGGGGTTTTTCCAGTGGAGTAACAAGGTCATCCATGTCTCCATGCCACCCATCACCTAGCATTCCAGGTATTAAGTGGTGAAATGTCTGTACGAATCAGTTCTTTGACAGAGATTTCACCACCACCACCATCATCATCATCATCATGGTCATGATCACCATCATCGCTGTCGTTGTCTATTTACACAGTGCCATCACTGTAAATGACGCTTTACAAGTAAAGAACAACAAAACAGTCCCCTCCTTTCAGGCTTACGAGCTAATTAACACATGAAACAAAAGGAAAAGGGGATGGCAGTGTGGGAAGGGATTATGTCGAGTGGATGTTGCAATTGGGATGGAAGAAGGGCCTTTCCTCTGCTTCTGAGTGTAGACATGATGGAGCTGTGCCTGCCTCTTCTTCTCTCCCTCTGAGGCCAGGGCAGTGGCAGTTGAGATGGAAAGAGGGCCTTTCATTTGTTCCTGGGCCGAGGCATGGTGGAGCTGTGTCTCCCTCTACTTCTCTCCCTCTGAGGCCAGGGCAGCTGCAATTGGGATGGAAGAAGGGCCTCCCATCTGTTTCTGGGCTCAGGCATGATGGAGCTGTGCGTGCTTCTTCTCTTCTTCCGAGGCCGGGCAGTCGCAGTTGGGATGGAGAGAGAGCCTTATCTCTGCTTCTGGGCCAAGGGATGATGGAGGTGTGCCTCCCTCTTCTTCTCTCCCTCTGCAGCCAGGGCAGAGCAGTGACTGTTGGGATGGAGGGAAGGCTTTTCATTTGCTTCTGGGCCTAAGCATGATGGAGATACAGGTACCTGTCCCTGTCCATTAGAGTTCCCAGGATTCAGGGCTCGGCCCTTCTTCTCTGAACCGCAGGCTGGGAGAGGAAATGACGGTGAGGCAAGAGAGCTGCCCTGAAAATCCATTTGGATTATTGCAAGGAGCTCATTAGAATCCCAAGTATAAATGTGTAATCTTCCTCATCCAATTGAACACTTTTGCTCAGCTAGTATATCCAGGTACACTTCCTTTCTCATTGTAGCAAAAGTCACAACTCCTTAGGAAAAGTGTTGTTTGATCAAGGAAGAGCACGTTTTTTAGAAGTTCTTTTATACCTTGGATCAGGTCCAGCACCAAGGTCAATCATGGCAGCTTTGCCAGCTGCCTGGCGTCTTCATCTCTGCTGGGTGCCGATGGGCTCCGTGACGGTTTCTTTGGCTGGAATTAAGTGGGCAGGTGGTTAACCAACTGTTTGCTCTGTCCTTGCAGAACTGTGGTTGCAGAAATGCCCTCCTGCTTTCACCTTACAACTGAAAACTGAGCAGCAAAATTCACTTATGGTGCGGGGATGGGGTAGGAGGGATTTTGGAGGAGAACAAACCAACCAACAAATAAATAAATAAATAAAAATAAAGGTGTTTGACATGACCTGCATGGTTTGCAGAACCAGTTATTGGCTTTTTCAGTTGCCTCAAAATGCATTTTGTTTTTCCTAGAATCCTAGA
Source organism: Ctenosaura bakeri (assembly GCA_948474755.1). Taxonomy (NCBI): domain Eukaryota; kingdom Metazoa; phylum Chordata; class Lepidosauria; order Squamata; family Iguanidae; genus Ctenosaura; species Ctenosaura bakeri. Next base: position 38,615 of record CAOLHI010002106.1, on the reverse strand, counting down.
CTCCTAGAGGTAGAAGAGACTCCAATGGCCATCCAATCCCATTCTGCAATGTAGGAAGATATAATCTAAGGACTCCTGTTGACAGATGGCCATCCAGCCAATATTTAAAACCCCCCAAAGAAGGAGACTCTACCACATTCCCAGAAGAGATCCAGTGTGGTGTAGTGGTATGAGCATTGTACTACAACTCTGGAGACCTAGGTTCGAATCCCTGACCAGGCATGGAAACCTGCTGGGTGACAGGTCACCCTCTCTCATCCTCTGAGGAAAGCTAGGGCAAAACTCCTTAGAGTTGCCCCAAACCAGAAAAAACAAACAAAACCAGAAAAACTAACAAATACCCCACAACAAATGCCCCACAACCCTATCTGAGGCAGGTGGTGCTGGATTAAGTCTTCAGGAGACCTGGGTTTGAATCTCTGCTCTGCCACAGAAACCCTTGGACTACTCATTCTCTCTTAGGCCATTTCTACACTAGACTGTTCTAATGCTATTATTCCACTTTGAGCATCCTGTGGAATCTGGGGGTTTGCAGTTTAGGGAGGGGCATTTAGGATTCTCAGTCAGAGAGATCTTGGGCCTCCTTAAACTACAAACCCCAGAATTCCACATGAGGGTGAAAGAGGAATAATAGCATTAGAACAGTATTGTGCAGAAATGGATATACTCTCTTAGCCTCTAAAGAAAGCAACTGTGGACCTCCTGTAAATAAATCTTGCCAAGCAAACCTTTGGAGAGGGTCTCCATAAATCAGGGGAGAGATGAAGGCACACAGCCCAAGCACAGGATCTTAGGGTGGTGTACAAGTAAAATTTGTTCAAGTCAATTAAAGCAACAGTGGACAACCTACAGATAAACACCCATATAGTTACATGGTGACTGAGCCGTTCCATTCTTCTGCTGAATACCAGTGTACCACTTTCTGGGCTCTAAAGGGCCAATTATATCACAAATGCAATCACAATTTAAGTCCCAGTCTATATTTTTGGCAACAATACAACAAATTATAAATTAAATTTAACACAAATTCAAACTACAGGAAAAGAGATTCCACCTAAATGTTAGGAAGAACTTCCTGATGGTAAGAGAAGTTTAACAGTGGAATCTGCTGCTGCCTTAATGGAGTGTGGTGGAATTTGGAGGTTTTTTAAAGAGAGGCTGGGTGGCCATCTGTCAGAAGGAGGGCTTTGATTGTGCCTTCCTGCATGCCAGAAAGAGGTAAGACTGGAGGGCCTTTGGAATCTCTTCTATGATTCCATGAATCCTGTGCATGTCTACTTGGAAGTATTTTTTTTTAATTGATTTAGCACTAACATGGCACTTTAATGATAACACAGTCAGCCCTGCCAAAGGCATACAATCTAACACATATATTATGCATGCACAGGGGAAAGAAAGAGTAATACAAATATAAAATTATGTAATCAGTTATTAAACAGGTATGAAAAGCAGCACAGTATAATGTAAAGCAAACAGATAAATATATACGTGTTTGTGTGTGTGTGCCTTTAAGTCAGCTGTTGACTTATAGCAACCCCATGAGTTTCCAAGGGTTTTCTTAGGCAAGGAATACTCAGAAGCGGTTTTGCCAATTCCCTCTTCTGAAACAGAGTCCACAGCAGCTGGTATTCTCATTGGCAGTCTCTCATCCAAGTACTATCTAGGGCTGACCCTGCTTACCTTCCTGCCTTTAGGGTATTTAAGCCTGGTAAGCTGGCAAGTACATAAAATCGAAATATACAAGATAATAAAACAGTATTAAACAAAAATCCCAAAAGTTCTTGAAAACAAGCAAGTCTTTAGTGGAAATGTAAAAGCAATGAGAGAAAGAGCAAATGTTCAGGTAAGTAATTCCAGGATTATGGAGAAGCAAGTGAAGAAGAGATGCAGCTGAGCCACAGAAGAGGCAAGCCCTGGCTGAGTGAGGCCATTTCCGCACTACATTCTTACAGTGTGATTATTCAACATCTTATGGAATCCTGGGGTATGCAGTTTAGGGAAGGGCTGGCTGGCCCCTCCCTAAACTGCAAACCCTAGGACTCCATAGGATGTTGAAAGTGGAATAATCGTGCTATAACAGTGTAGTGTGGAAATGGCCTGAGTAGCCTGGAGCTCCTAGAATGCAGTAACCCCCTCCTGACTGCAAGCGCAAGGTAGCAGTGGGTCAATGTGCTGAAGAAATAGCCATATGGCTTGGAGAAATGGTGGTTGAAGCTGCTGGACATGTTCAGAAGAGAAGACTGAGGGCTGACGTGACATGTAGTGTTGAGTCTCCTTCTCAGGAGGTCTTTAAACAGAGGTTGGATGGCCATCTGTCAAAGGGACAAAGGGTGTCTTCCTGCATGGCAGAAAAGGGTTGGACTGGATGGCCCTTGGGGGTCTCTTCAAGCTTTAGGATCCTATGGCCATTTCCCCCCTTCACTGTTATAGTGGTATGATTCCACTTTCAGCCTCCTAAGGAATCCTGGAGTTTGCAGTTTACTGCAAACTCCAGGATTCCAGAGGGGGTTGAAAGTGGAATCATACCACTATAACAGTGTAGTGTGGAAAGGCCCTATGATTCTAAACAGAGTGTCATTCCATTGTTTCCCTTTAAAGAGGGGTGGGTCCAAAGAGAAAAAGTGCTGAGCTAATTAAGCAAGGCTAAATAGGAGAGGCAGCACTACAGATTCCAGGAGAAAAGTTTCCAAGTGTAGGAAGAGTCTCCAACTGCTGGTAGGTTTCACTTTCACATCCTTCCTTCTTTACTCAGACTCTGGTTGAGTTGCCTGGGCAGCTGCGGACAATACTGGCTGGTCAGTTTGACTCTTCTTCCCTCCCTCAGTGCTATATCTCACTGGGCTTCAAGGGCTTCTGCAGGGTTGATGGTAATTCTGACCTCCTTCCCAAAATACCAAGGAGGGAGCCGTGAACCTTCTCCAGTGTGATGGGGCTCAAATATTGGCTCCTTCTGGCTTTTTCAAGAGTTTGGTTAGGGGGGAAGGGACAGAGTTGGGTGAGGATCTGAATTCATATTTGCATTGGAATTTTGCTGGAGTGGTAGTGAACCCAAGAACTTTTGAGCCAACAAGCCTGCAGAAAGAAATGGATCCCTGCTGGTGAGCCCATTGAGGAGGGTGTAGGGGTTTGAATTTTGGCCCAGGACTCCTGGAGACCAGGGCCATTTCTGCACTACGCTGTTATAGTGCTATTATTCCACTTTCAACGTCCTATGGAACCCTGGGCTTTACAGTTTAAGGTGGGACATTTGGAATTCTCAGCCAGAGAGCTCTTGGGCCTTAGGAAACTGCAAACCCCAGAACTCCACAGGAGGTTGAAAGGGGAATAAGAGCACTGTAACAGTGTAGAGCTGAAATGGCTCAGGGTTTGAATTACTGCTTAGTTGTGGAAACCCAGTGAGCAACCTTGGGCACATCACACTCTCTCAGCCCCAGAGGAAGACAAAGGCAACAGCAAATCTTCTTGCAACAGATCTTGTGCAGAAAACCTTGTGACAGGTTCACCTTAGGGTTGTTGTGAGTCAGAAATAACTTGAAATGGTGTAGCAATAACTGTGATCCCTTTACAGGGACTTCTGTCCCATATATATGGAGAGCCTATCTTCCAAAAAGAGATTTTTAAGTATCTAGATCTAGAGATGTGAACTATGGTACACTCCAGCTACTGTTGGATTGCAGTTCCCACAAGTCTTAGCCAGTGTAGCCTGTGGTAACACATGCTGGGAGTTGCAGTTCAACTACATTTGGAGGGCAGAGTGATTTCCACCTATGCCATATATGCTCTGCAGGACATATCTTCTAAAGCAATGTGTGAATCCTGCAGCCCAACACCAGTTGTTGGACTGTAGTTCTCATCAGTCCTAGCCTGCATTGCCAATGATGAAGGATGCTGGGAGGTGCAGTTCAATTACATCTTGGAGGGCTGCATGATTCCTGGGGCCTTTCTGCGCTAGACGGTCACAGTGCTATTATTCCACTTTAAACATCCTTTGGAATCCTAGGGTTTGAGGTTTAGGGAGAGGCCTTTAGAATTCTCTGCCAGGGAGCTCTTTGGCCTCAGGAAACTACAAACCCCAGAATTCCGCAGGATATGTTGAAAGTGGAATAATAGCACTATAACAACGTAGTGTGGAAAGGCCTCTAGCCTTATTCTAGATAATCTGTTTTGCTGCATTTTTTAGACAGAGATTGGCTTACTTTCCTTTAAGTGGCAAACTGTAGAAAGGGAAACTGCAGCCTTATTAAAGTTTGTAGCCCTGCAGGAGAGGCTCATCTAGAGCTCATCTAGACAACTTGTTCACCCTGGCTAAGGGTTTCTGAGAGTTGTATTCTCAACCTTTGAAGCCTCTGACCATACTGCCCAGGGATTCAAAAAAAGTAACATTTCCAAGCTGGTGCAAAGCATCTTATAGCACAAGGGGATGTGTGTGCCATGACATTCTGCCTTTACTCTGCTTTGTGAATCCTGCTGAATTCAGTGGCCCATCCCAAAATCCTTTATGGGATATGTCCAGAGGAGGGTGACCAAAATGGTCAGAGGCCTGGGGACCATTCCCTGAGGAGCTGGATATCTTTAGCCTGGAGAAGAGAAGATTAAGAGAGGACTTGAGAGCCATGTTTAAATATTTGAAGGGATGTCCTATGGAAGATGGAGCAAGCTTCTTTTCTGCTGCTGCAGAGAATAGGACAAGGAGCAATGGCTTCAAACTTCAGGAAAGGAGGTTCCATCTAAATGTTAGGAAGAACTTCCTTATAGTAAGAGCAGTTCAATAGTGGAACACGCTGCTGCCTGGCCGTGGGGTTGAGTCTCCTTCTTTGGAGGTTTTGAAAGAGAGGCTGGATGACCATCTGTCAGGAGTGCTTTGACTTTGTATTCCTGTGTGGCAGAATGAGGTTAGACTGGATGGCCTTTGGGATGTCTTCCGACTCTAGGGTTCTGTGGGCTCTTAGATGCGTGGGGCAGCTCTCAAGCCAATTGGCACAGAGGGCATCCCATCTAGCCGGGGAGGAGTGAGTTGATCATTAGCTCCTGCGGTGTTTCCAGAAGCTGGGGAACAAAGTTTGTGTCATTGTTTACTGACTTTAGGGAAAGGTCATGGTCGCACATTAAACACACACAGACTGTTGGGACACTCATGGCTTTGGAAGGTTATCCCCAAACGGGTGGTGGACGCTGGGGAATGGAGAGACACATGTAGATCTGGGAAAGAAAGGAAGATTTGAAGCCAATGTCTTTCTGGGTGAGGGTTGTATAAGTCAAGGTGTAAAGGACTCCAGGATATGAAGCAGAAAATGTTGGTACTGTTGCACCGTCAAACTGGTGCATGAAGGCATTATGTGAAGCCACTCTTCAGAGGTGTGATAGGTGTTTGCTAGTTGTATTCCTGCTCTGCTTTCTTCTGATTTTTACTGAGATTGGACCCTCAAAGGAGGAGAAAATACTTTGTCATCGTGGGAACCGAGGGCCTTCCTTCTCAGCTGAAAAATGGGAAAATCCTACTGCAGATGGCTTTCTATCTGGGAATGTGTCCTATTGAGCTGGCACAGAAGACTCTTGGGATTATGTGGGGAAGAACTTAAGGGGGACCCAACAGTTCAGCAAAGGCTTTTTAATTTTTCTGAGTGGGAAAGAGTCTCCTCTTTGGCAAAGCTGCCTCTCAGTTGCTTCAGGTAAGCTGTTTCTCTGCAGAGGCAGAAAAAAAAGAGATTCAGGTTTCCTTTCACATTATGCAGTTTTAGCGCTTTGATCCCTGTGTAATTTCCATGGCGTGGAATCCTGGGATTTGTAGTTTTGGGAGGTATTTAGAATTCTCTGCCAGAGAGCTTCAGTCCCTCACCAAACTACAAATCACAGTGCCTGAATTGTGTAGGATTGTAGTCTTGGTCAGAACCTGCTTTTTTGGACTAATATACCCAGAATTCCCCAGGCAACATGCCTGTGCTTGCTGCAGAATTCTGGGAATTGTAGTCCAAATAAGGCAATGTTTCTAAATTCTAGTCTCAGTGTAGTTTGATTTTGAACCCCAGAATAAAAAGAAAAGCGCTGTGTGTGTGTGTGTGCACGCGCGCGCACGCGCGCATGTGTATGTATGTGTATATATTTATATTTATATTTAAATTTATTTATAAAGTAGTCATTGAAATGGGGCAAAAGCAAAATTCAGAGTGAGGACTAGAAACTTGTTAATTTCTAGCAGAGAGGACTAAGGAGAGGAGAGGACTAAGAGTATGAGCAAACGTTCCACAGTCTGGGTCGTGAGTCATGTAGCCAGAGGAGGGTGGCCAAAATGATCAAAGGCCTGGAAACCATGAAGCCCCATGAGAAACGGCTTAGGGAGCTGGGGGTGTTTAGCCTGGAGAAGAGGGGGCATGATAGCCATGTTTAAATATTTGAAAAGACATATTATAGAGGATGGAGCAAGCTTGTTTTCTGCTGCTTCGGAGACCAGTCCATGGAGCCATGGCTTCAAATTCCAGGAAAAGAGGTTCCATCTAAACATTAAGAAGAACTAAGAGGAGTTCAACAGCAATATGCTGCCTGGAAATGTGGTAGAGTCTTCTTTTTTAGAGGTTAGAGCTATTCAACAGTGGAATACTTTGTTGTCTTGGAGTGTGGTGGAGTCTCCTCCTTCTTTGGAGGTTTTTAAAGAGAGGCTGGATGACTATCTGTCAAAGAGATGCTTACATGGTGTCTTCCTGCGTGGGGGTTGGACTGGATGCCCCTTGGGTCTCTTCCAAATCTATGATTTTGTGCCTTTGCCGGCTGATGCCTGCTAATATGGCTGTGTATTTGAATGCGTGTATAAGAGGGCTGGATGGCAATCTTTTGGGAGTGCGTTGGCTGTGTATTCCTGCGTGCCCTTTGTGCTCTCTTCCAGCTCTGTGATTCCATGAAGGATCTTACAGGCTGAATTTCCTGCAGTTCCTTCAGAGCAATTCCAAGGGCAAGAGGGTGAGGACTAGAAATTCGTGCAGCTGACTTCCATAACTGCTGGGTTGAGCAGGATGATGAAATTGCCTGGGTCCGTGAGGCCGTTCTACCCAGCAAATCTGTGTTTCTTCATTACAATCTTTCTCCTCCTCCTGTTCTGTAGGCATGGTAAGAGCTGCAACATCAAGGTTGTTTACATGGGGGAAGTCCTGAGTTGGGGTTGGTGGTGGGCTGTGACATCTCTGTCTCCCACCCTCTCCCAGGCCCTGGGATAGTAGGTGGCTTACAAAAACATGGATGGATAAAAGCATATCATCAGGAAAAGAAAAGAACTTAAAAAGTTAAATCTACCTATATAATTCAACTGAGAGCCAAGATGGTATAGAGGTTTAGGTGCTGGTCTAGGACTCTGAAGACCAGGCTTGGAATCCTCACTTGGCCATAGAAACTCACTGGGTGACCTTGGACAAGTCACGATCTCTCAGCCTCAGAGGCAAGCCCCCTCTGAACAAATCTTGCCAAGAAAACTCCGCAATAGGTTCACTTGAGCATTGCCATGAGCTGGAAACAACTTGAAGGCTCACAGCAACAATTAAATTGCCAGTGTAATGAAGTGGTACAAATACAGGTACCGGATCTTGGGAACCACAGCTGGCTGGGGGATTCTGGGAGCTGGAGTCCAAAAAGAAACTTTCCCAAGGTCTAACTGGTACTGAGCTAAAGGTCCACATTGAACGGCTGCAAGAAGGGAGCAGCAGACCAAATTCCCAACATCCCCTCCTCTCTGTGGGCTTGTGGCTTACGTCAGCATGATTGATCAGCATCTTGGCAAAGTAGTTGTATTTCTGTATCTCTCTATATTTTTCCTGGAAAGAAAAAAATTGGACTCTATGGCTGAGAAATTTGCTGGGGAGGAGTGAGAAGGACAGTCCAGAAAAGGTCTTGCAGTCCCTGGCCAGATTCACCCCTTGAGGGAAAAAAAAAAAAAACCTGTAACAGATCTTTTCCTTCTAATTGTGGGGAAGGACTTTACAAGATGAGGCACTCTGGCAGGTGTTCCGGTGATAAACCTCAGGTGACCTGAAACAAGGGATAATTTGGGGGCCAACCCTGTTTTTTGGGGAAATTAGTTTTGACCTTTTCTAAAAAAAAACTAGAAGTGGCCTTTGTATCCTCTGGAGAATGTGCATTTGTTATGTGCCTCGTGACAGCCTTATCACTTTGTTTTCTTGGCAGAATTTGTTCAGAAGGGGTTTGTCTCTGCTTTCCTTTGAGGCTGAGAGTGTGTGACTTGTCCAAGGCCACCCAATTGGTTTCCATGGTCAAGTAGGGATTCCAAACCTGGTCTCACAGTGTCCTAGTCTAACACTTGAACCACTACTACACCATGCTGGATCTCTGGAGAATGTGTGCACGTGGGGCAATTTTTAATGTTTTTTTTGCCATATACCATGGGGTGTCCTAAGTTCTGAAGAGGCCTTTTGGAAACCAGGAAGTAAACCGGAAGATGACAGCTTCTGAGCAAAGCCTCTCCAGGTCTGTCAACTTGAAAAGGATTGGGAGGTACCTTTAACGGTTGTGTAGAAGAAGGCGTTTCAGCAGGTGTGGCTTCTTACCTGATTGTGTGACAAGCTGCACCTACTCAAACTTCTTCATCTACACAACCATTAAAGGGAGAGGAGCCCTCTCCAATTTTCAGTTGGCAATCCTACAGAACAGCCCCATGCATCCCCCCAGGTTGTGGTAGAATTGTCTCCTTGCACACTCTAGAAGATGGGGTGCATTTTGACTTTATAGAATCTCAAAATAAAAGGCAAAACGATTCCAGAGGTGGTGGACCAAAAATGGGTCTTCAGAACCTGAGTGGGTCCAGTTTTGGCAGATATTATAAGGATGTTAGGCCCGGAGACTTTTTTCTCAAGTCCCTGGGCTTGAAAGCTGAGCATCTCGTCAAGGACTTGGAGTCCTTTGATCCACTGGTTGGGATGAGCAACTGTGAGAAGGTAGGGGTCTGCATTAGCCCCCTAAAGAGAACTTGGATGGCCATACTCCACCCATCCACCATATTTTAAGGGTTTTTGGCATTTTCACCATGTTTTTGCTCCCTTGGGTGATTTTAAACCTGGGAGAGGCTTTTTGCACAGCAACAGGAACTTCCTGTTGTAGAAAAAGGCCTCTCTTGCCCCCCCCCCAAATGGCAAAAAAATATTCCTCATGCCCCTTGAAGCCACTTGGGGGCAATTTTAAAAACCTTTTTTTGGGGGGGGGGCTTGGGTTGCGTTTTGCCCATTCCTGTCTGGAACTTTCGGGGCATTGCCAATTGAGGCAACCATCCTGGGCTGTGGAAGATCAGATCAGCTTCCCATTTTCAAGCCCACTCCCGGGAAGGAGTTTGTTGGATGAAGGAAGCAGTGGAAGAATGGCCCCTCTGATCCATCACTGCTCAAGTACTGATGAGGGCTTTTTTCCTGCATGGCTCTCCTCCCACAGTTGGCTCCCACTGCAAGATTTCCCGCTGCAACTCTGCCTACCTGGCTGCCACGGAGAATTTGCAGGGCCCTGATAGGAACGCTACTCTCTGTGAAGCTTTGCGTTCCTATTCCAGCTGCACCCGGCGGACCGCCCGCACGTGCCGCGGCAACCTGGCCTACCACTTTGCTGTCTACGGCATCGAAGACCTCATGATTCAGAACAATTGCTCCAAAGAAGGCCCCACATCTGCACCGCGGCCACCCGCTCCGGTGCCCAACCAACCGGAGTTTGCATCCCCAGACTTCTGTGACTACGAGACGAATTTTGCCCATCAGCACGGGGAGTCCCCTGCTTACCAGCATTGTGCCACCTTTGGGAACTTACATGTCCGGACCTTCAGTGATGAATTTCACACCTGCCAAACCAAGGGGTCTTGGCCCCTCCTGGACAACCATTATTTGTTTGTCCAGGCTACCAGTTCTCCCATTGTGGAAGGTTCAAGTGCTACTGGTATTAGCAAGGTAAGGAGAGATCCTACCTAAGGCCTCCTGTTAAAAAGCTTTCCATGCCTGGCTTTAGTGATTCAAGAAAGCCAGAGGGTTGTTTTTTTTAAGTATTTAATATTTATTAATTTTTAGCAGGAAATATAAACAAACCAATCTATCATCACAGAAAAAAGAAAGAAAAGAAACAAGCCAGACACAAACAGTACACATACGTAATTAGAACTGAAAGTAAACTAAATTAAATTAAACTAAAGCTAAAAGATAACACAACCCATTACTTAAAGGCTCACATCTTATACTAAACACACCCTCGCTACAGTCATCTCTCCACATTTGTGGGTTTAACTTTCACAGATTATTTGCAGGTTCCTCCAACCTCTGCCCCCTGACCTCAGCTCCTTTTTTTCTGGGGAAACCTTCCTTATTGGCAGGTCTGATCAGGCTGTGCAGTCCTTTAAAAATCCATCTCTGGCCCTCCTCATCGTCGTCCTCCAGCCGCTACCAGCTAAGGATGGATTTCTGCACACCCAAACCCTCTCCCAGTGCCCCCCTCACACCCAAAGGAGGAGATGGGTGAGGCCCTTGCCATATCCTACTTTTGTGTCGGCAGTGGCTCTCCCAGAAGGGGAGCATGATGGAGCACTCCCCTCTGCACCGGCCACCTCCGGGATCCAGGAAGCGCAGTGGCTGTGCCTCTTCCTGCCACAGCCCAGCCAGGTACTGTCCTAGGCTGGGCTGGAGCAGGAAGTGCAGCCTTTGCGCTTCCAGGGCCTCTGCAGACAAGGTGAGTGCAGGTGCCCGGTGGGAGGGCAGCACGATCACTGATCACTGGCAGGGAAAACCCATCAATGATTTGTGGTGTGATTGCATCGCCAGAGGATGGGAGGAGGAGGGGACTGGGACAAAGTCATGTGTAAGTGTCATCCTAGTCCCATCCTTTTCCTGTCCCCGTGGAGGGTTGGGTGCGTTGAGTGGAAAGAGCCTGAGAGAGAGGAAGTATGGGACCACCACGCTGACCCACCCCTTTCCCTTTACTTTCCTTGACCTGGTTTTGGTCCTGGGTGTCCCACCCCAGCCTGCATTGACCTCCTTCCCGCAGACACACTGCACATTTTGATGTTTGCAGTTTATCCATTTTTGTGGGGGGCCGTGCCCCTAACCTTCACAAATGTGGAGGCCTTGACTGTACACTAACATACCAGTGAACACTGCCCCTCCCATATGAACTGTAATGAAAAAGAGAAATCGATATCCTTTGTCTCATTCTATTAATATGGATCTAAATGTATTTAACTTACTAGATTTACTGATAACCAGTTGTCAATAATAGTCTATCAGAGGAAGGCCTTATCTCTGAAGGAAGGTGATGGGGGAGTCAGCCATAGCTAGGCCTGGAACGAAGCCCCTCTAGATATAGAGGGTCCACTGTAGCCATGTTTTCTTCTTTTCTCAGCTCACCATCATATTTAAGAACATGAAAGAGTGTGTTGATGAGAAGATCTACCAGGCTGAAGCAGGCGACCTCCCAGCTGCGTTCATTGATGGTTCAGTGAACGGTGGCAAGCGGCCTGGGGCAAGTAGCTTGATCATCCACGAACGTGTGCCTGGGCAGCATGTGGAGATCCAAGCGGTGTACATTGGCACCACCATTGCTGTCCGCCAGGCAGCCACCCACCTGTCGTTCTCCATCCGAGCAGCTGAGGAGGTGGTCCTCTCTTTCACGGACGAGCAAGACTTGCAGCTCTGTGTGTTCGGCTGCCCTCTCAACCAGCGCGTCTCTCAGAGCACGTGTTGCTCTCAGGTTGGGAACATTACCAGGGAGGTGGCCCACCGGCTGTGCAAAGAGAAACTGCCCGTAGGTGACGTTTACTTCCAGTCGTGTGTCTTTGATGTGATGGCTTCTGGTGATGCCAGCTTGACTCAGGCTGCATATGGCGCACTAGAGGATGCCAAAGTGTTCCATCCAGATGCCAAGAAACTGCACATTTTCCCGACGGATAAAGCCTCACTTTCTCATAGCTCACCCCACCTTCTTTTCTTACTAGTTGTTTTGGCGCTTGAACTGGGCTTGTAAAACTCTGCCTTTGGCAACAACTAGTTCTCTTTTTTGAGTCAAAGCAGTCAACAAGCGTGGCTGGTTTCTCAGGAAGGCTTTAGTGAGCAAACTCAAGGGTTGTTGTTATTGTTGTTTACAAAGAATGGGGGCAAATGTTTCCCAGTTTGATGCACCTTTTAATCGCTTTTACCCCACTGAGAATTTTTAAAGAAAATGTTCGATGTTAGTACGCAGGGGGCAATTTCTCGCTAGGGTTTCCTGCCAACCTCTCCCCCCAACAAATTTTCCCTTGCAAAAGTCGATGAGGGTGGCTAAGGCCCTGCAGTAAGAAGATGTGGCTGCAGATCGCCCTGGATGCTTCCTTGTAGGTCAGGGTGGGCAAAGTGCCCACATGGGGCCCCTTGGACTGTATTTGTGCCCCCCCAGCTCATAATCTTTATTTTAAATCATTTTTTAGAAATTGTTTTGTTCCCAAAAACCTCCAAATGTTCTTGTCAGTTTTGGGTGGGGACCTGGCCCATTTTAGGCACAGGAAGACATATATTAAAAACCAGGAAGTAAACAGGAAGTGACCTCCGGTTCACTTCCTGTTAGGAAAATGACCTCTGGGTGCATTTTTGTCATGCTTTGGGAGGGGACCTGGGCTGTTTTAGGTACAGGAAGGTGGTGTGGTTTAAAAAACAAACAGGAAGTGACTTCTGGGTCACTTCCTGTTGTAAAGAAAGGCCTTCCCTGAGCCAAAAATAGTCCAGGGGACCCCCGAAACATGGCAAAAATCCCCCCTTGCCCCCTAGAGAGTATTTAGAGACAAAATAGTTTTATTTTTTTGGAAGTTGTGGGTTGGGGCAGGGAAGTGTGACCCTCCAAGGCTTCCTGGGTGGGCCTGGTGGCCCCTTGCCCTCGGCCAGTTGACCTTCTCTCTCTCTTGTAGGCTCCGTCCTTCAAGCATGAACATTTTTGATCTATCTAGGAGGGTCAGTGGCCATTAGGATGAGTGGGGATTGTTGTTTCTGGCGTCTCCCGGTTTTTAGATAATAGGGCTGAAAGGCATAGGGAAACTAGAGTTCCCATGGATATCGGGGTCACTGGATACTACAAATTCTGCTTCCGTTCCTGGCTCTAAATTCTATGGTTAACATTAAATGGGGCTTGGACACTCCGTGTTTTAAGTTATACTAGGAGGAATACTCGTTGAGAGAGATTTACCGACGGCTGCTGAACATTTTCAGAAGTTAAAAAAAATCTTAGCAATATGTTGAATACTATAAGTCACTATTTCTCCTTTGAAGTTCTGTTTTGCCCACCACAAATTCTGGTTTATTTCTTTCTTCCTGACAACTGTGAATCCAAAGGTACCGACAGAAATAACAACGTACGAGACGGAATTGCCACTTTCATTATGTTTCATTTTGCAAAGTCAGTGTTTTTTGGAAGACGTCCTATAATGGCCCATTCGTGGAGAAAAGGGAATCAAGAACTCATCAAATACTGTAAGGCCTACTCAACTGCAATTGCTTTGAATGTCTGCACTGTAAATTCAATAAAGGAAGAAGAAAAACACTGCAAATCCTCCCATTACCCCAGCGCTTATTTTTCTTTAGGGAAACTTGATGTTCTCATTTTCTGCTTCCTTTTGACAGTTGAGAATGTAGAGTCCACAGAGTGAAGGTGGAATAGCGGTTCTCAAAATACATTTGTATTAGGATGGCTCTGTCATTTAATACCAGATAAGGAGACCATTTGATAAGAGAACTGGAATTGGGTTGAGAAATACTTTGTTTCTCTGTATACATGTACCCGGTTGTGTTAATGCGCTTCCCCGCAAACAGCCTGGGCAAGTTTTTGGCAGCGTCACAAAACTAGGATGGCCACTGGTGGTGCCATTAAGTACCAACCACAGTTCACACGCACACACACACACAGAAATAAAGACAGAAATCTTATCTAAAGGGGCTGTTACTGTTCCCAGATCAAGGTGTAGGACCATTCTTTCTCACTTACTTAGTAGGATGGGATTAAGGAATGTATAATCTTGCCTACTTGCACCGATATAAGGCAGGTGACACCTGGCTTGATCACAGTACACATGAAAGGGGTCTAGGAGTCCTAATATACCACAAGCTGAACATGAGTTGGAGTGTGGTGGAGTCTCTTTCTTTGGAGGTTTTTAAACAGAGGCTTGATGGCCATCTGTTGGGACTGCATGATAGAAAGGGATTGGACTTGATGACCCTTGGGGTCTCCTCCAACTCTATGATTCTGTGAACCAGAGGTGTGATGCAGCTGCTAAACAACGTAATACAATTCTGGGTTGCATCAATAGGAGTCTAGTGTCTAGGTCAAGGGAACTGATAGTACCAAACTATTCTGTTTTGGTCAGACTCCACCTGGAATGCTTTGTCCAGTTCGTGGGCACCATAGTTTAGGAAGGATATTGACAAGCTGGAATGTATTCAGAGGAGGGTGATAAAAACGATAAAAGGCTTGAAAATCATGAAGCCCAATGAGGAGTGGCTTAAGGAGCTGGGGCTGTTTAGCCTGGAGAAGAGAAGGTTAAGAAGTGATGGGATAGTCATGTTTAAATATTTGAAGGGATGGTGCAAGCTTGTTTTCTGCTGCTCCAGAGACCAGGACATGGAGCAATGGATTCTAACTACAGGAAAAGAGATTCCATCTAAACATTAGGAAGAACTTCCCTGTGAGGGCGATGTGACATCTGTCATCCCATTGACTGCCAGGGCTGATTCGGCTGATCAGATTGTCTAGCTGGGTGTTGCCTTTTTCACTCACCACTCCATGTGTGTCCCTCCTGAAGCTGCATGCTCGGTGGAAGAGGACAACCATCCCAGATAGAAGGAGTGTGCCGTTCTTTGGTCAAGGGTATACGATAGCTGTGCTCCCCTGCTAGAACCTACAAACAAGCTCAGGGAAGCACTTCCTGATGGTCAGAGCAGTTTGTGAGTGGAATACGTAGCCTGGGATTGTGGTGGAATCTCCTCCTCTTTTGGAGGTTTGATGGTTGTCCTGATAGGAGTGCTTCACTTGTGATTTCTGCATGGTAGAATGGGGTTGGACTGCATGGCCCTTGAGAGCTCATCCAAGCTGGGGATTCTATGATTCTAGCCAGAATGTGGGTCAGATCAGAAGATATGCCCTGACACTATAATGATCAGGAAAGAGCAGAACCATGCCTAAAAAGGCTGTAACGTGTTTCTTCATAAATGTTCATAAATGAGAGAGCTGGGTATGTTTAGTCTGCAGAAGAGAAGGTTAAGAGGGAACTTGATAGCCAGGTTTAAATATTTGAAGGGATGTCATGTTGAGGAGGAAGCAGGCTTGTTCTCTGCCACTCCAGAGACTAGGACAAGGAGCAATGGATTCAAGCTACAGGAAAGGAGATTCCACCTGAACCTCAGGAAGAATTTCCGGACAGTCAGGGCTGTCTGGCAGTGGAATCGGCTATCTCAATGGAGTATAGTGGAGTCTCCTTCCTTGGAGGTTTTTAAGCAGAGGCTGAATGGCCATCTGTTGGGAGTGCTTTGAGGGTGTTCCTGCAGAGCAGAAGAGGGTTGGACTGGATGGCCCCTGTGGTCTCTTCCAACTCTACATTTCTATGGTTCCATGTCGATAACACAGGAACATGACAGTCTCAACTCGATGGGCCAAAGACTCCTTCAAACGCCACCCCAAAAGTCTACTTTCTGTCTTTTATTTTTTTTTATGTAAGAACAGTTCAGAGAGCCTCTGTGAATTAGGGATGTACATCCTTAAATATTTCACATGCAGGGACAAACAATTACTGTAGTTTTCTCCCCACTCTGGGATAAAACTATTTTTGTGCAGCATTTTTCTTGTACATACGTACCTTGAAGTGTTCCGAAGGATGTTTCTGTGCAGAAAAACATGGTTTTTTTAATCCAAAAAATGGGGGGTTTCCAGAAGAGCCATATTTCCTGTTCAGAAAACATTGTTTCTTGCATAGAAACACATTTTCTGCATGGAAATAGGTTTTTTGCATGAAAAAGCCACGTGTTTCTCTGCACAAAGAAATCCTCCAGAACACTTCCAGACATTCAGATACTGGGAGAAAACTCTGTAGAAGTCTTTCTGCTCTGTTCTTCTTCCTGACATGGTTTCCCAAATGTTGGGAAATGCATTATTCAGCTGGGAAATATATACTAGAAAATATTCTTTGCAGCCCAGGGTGGGCAGTTGTAGAAAGTTGTGATCCTCTTGCTCTTTCTTTGCAAGTTAGCTCTAAACTGGGCTTTTGGATGTTCAAAAGCCAGGTTATACTTCTGATACTTCACAACTCTCTTCCTGTGAAGAAAAAAGCAAAACCTTGCTCTTTAGGTTGACTGCAGAACCTTGCTGAGATACAAACCAGGTCATCCAGATAGACCACTGGGAAGTGACTTCAATCAGTCTTGGGTAATGTAGCGTGGTGGAGAACATTTAAGGGCCTTCAGATGGAGGTACCAGCTTGCTACGGTTAATTGGGTGAGATCTCCAAGGCTAGGGCAGGTGACAAAAGGGAAGAGAAATGGAGTGGGCATTTTCAAAGACCAAGAGTAGAGAGTATTCATTTCACAGAAGTCTTTACCCCATTTCTTCTGAAGTGCTTGGGGAGGAGGTGGATGGCTTATTCCCTGAAGATATATATATATAGGTCATTCAAGCCTTTTGGTGGATTTCAGCTTGACCTGAGATGGGCCAAAGTAATAACAGAATCATTGCATTTAGGAAAAAGTACAGAGAAAAAAGAGAAGACAGGAAAAGAGATGGAGACAAGAAGGGAGGGGAAGGGTGGAGGAAAGAGAGGGAAGAACAGATCTGTGTGAATGGAGAAGACAGAAACAATAACTGACTCACTGTGTAAGTTATTTGATTATTAGAATAATAGAATCCACTCTGTTCTGCTTTGGTCAGACCTCACTTGGAATTCTGTGTCAAGGTCTGAGCACCACAGTTCAGGAAGGATATTGACAAGCTGGAATGTGTCCAGAGGACAACCAAAATGGTGGAGAGTCTGGAAACCATGAAGCCTTGTGAGGAGCAGTTTAGGGAGCTTGGTATATTTGGTTCTTCCTAATGTTTTAGGGGGAATCTGTTTGTACTTTGAATCCATTGCTCCATGATGTCATAGACTCTGGAGCAGCAGCAAACAAGCTTGCTCCATCTTTTGTGTGACATCCTTTCAAATAGTTAAACATGGTTATCACGTTACCTCTTAATCTTCTCCAGGTTGACCATACCCAGCTCCCTAAGCTGATTCTCATGGGGCTTCGTAGTTTTGGGGCCTTAAAATTTAATCTGTTTTTTGTTTTGTACCATCGAAGTTTGCCATCAAGACTTGTGAATGAGAGCCGTCCAAGAGCCCCAGTCCTTGCTCAAGACTGGCAAACTCAGGGCAGTTGTGGCTTCATTGATGGAGTCAATCCACTTGTAGTGTGGTCTCACTCTTTCTCTCTTTTTGCCTACTGCCTTCCATTTCCCCCAGGATTATCATGCCTTCCAATGAGTCCTCTTGTCTCATCACGCATCCAGAGTCTGACAGGCTCAGTTTAGTTGCTTGGGCTGCTGAGGAGAATTCAGGCTGCCTTTCCCCTAAAACCAGGACTGAAGGCGACTATGCATTACTTGTGCTTTGCAGCCTTTGTGCTGAGTAGCAGCTTTGCACAGCTGAACCAAGGTGGTGAATGTGCCACTGAATGGGCAACTAAACAGCACTGCATGTGCATTTGGCTTGGACAGCCGTAAGCTGAATGCAGCCATTTTGGCTGACAAAATTGCCCAACTTCTTTTGCAACGCTTGTGTAAGACATCAAGAATTTTCTGGCCAAAGTCTTACAGCCTGATACAAAATACAAATGGGAAGAGAATGCATAATGGGTTATGAAGAACGGAAAAAAACAGAGGAAAACAAAAACCCACAAAAAACAAGGCTGAGACATTTTCCTATCCCATACATCTACATCTACATTACATCTACCTATCTATCTACCTACCTACCCATCTACTTATCTATCTACCTATCTACCTATCTGTCTATCTGTCTATCTGTCTATCTATCTATCATCTGTCTATCTGTCTATCTGTCTATCTATCTACCCATCTACCTACCTACTCATCTACCTACCTCTCTCTCTCTCTCTCTCTCTCTCTCTCTCTTTGGGATCCAGTATGGTGTAGTGTTTTGAATGTCGAACTACAAACAGGGTTTGATTTTCCGCTTGGCTAAAGAAACTCACTGGCTGACCTTGGGTACGTCACATACTCTCAGCCCTAGAAAACCCCATGATAGGTTTGTCTCACAGTCACCATAAATTGGGAATGACTTGAAGTCACACAACAACAATGCATATATTCACACAGCATACCTTGAAAATATTTAGAGCCAGTGGACTAGGATTCCACAAGACAAGAGTTCAAATCCCTGCTCAACCATGGAAACCCACTGGGTCAGTTTAGGCGAGTTACATTCTCTCAGAGGCAGGTGAAGGCAAAGGCAAACTCCTTCTGAACAAATCTGAACCAAGAAAAACCTGTGATAGGCTCACTTTAGGATTGCTGTTCCCACCTCACGGCACGGGAGCTACTAACTGCCTCAAGTCCTGGTCCTATGAGTGTGAGCTTTTCATTTTCCCTCCCTTTTGTTTCACCCCTGTGCTGTTTCTTGCTCATTGACAGATTAATTTTTCACTTTGTTAAATCTTGGTGAGAGGAGACATCCCCGGTGCTGGGTGACCTTTGCTGAACAAATGTATCAGCTCGAGAGTGCAGTTTAGAAGCCCTGTTCAAACACGCGATTTGGATACGATCGAGGCCTTCTCTGTGAAATTGCAGATTTAACGCTTGCCTGGCTGCAAAATAGGATTCAGCTCACGGCCGGCAAAAAATGTTGCATGCTGCGTTGTGGAATCGCTGTGACAGGCAGCACCGGGAACCTGCAATTTCTCTGTGCTTGCCCTCCCGATCATACTTCAGCAATCTGTTTTCACACCATAATGTTTTTTTTCTTTTTCATGGCGGGCCAAGGGAGAATAAAATAATTTGTTTGGCTGGTACTTTTTGTAAGGTGGTGCTTTACCACTTGCAGTGAGTGGCTGATGTTCTGGAGAACTTACAGATCGTACTTCAACAGGAATGAGGATTTTCCAAAGTGTACATGAGTCTATCATTGGCCCCCAACCTCATCTTCCCTGCATCTCCATGGTTAACCGATGCTCCCATCCATGAACTTGGAAAACATTAGTTATCTGGACTACGACTCTCCAGAATTATGGGAATTGTAATCTGATGAATGTAACCTTTCCAAGCTTTCTATTTCCACACAGGGCAGAGAAGATGGAGAGGTGATACGATAGCCATTTTTAAATGTCTGGAGGGATGTCATGTAGAAGATGGAGAAGATGTCATGTAGAAGATGGAGTTAGCTTATTTGACGCAGCAGAAAAACTGCAACACAAGCCAATACAGATTCAAAGCAGAAGAAAAGAGGTTTCACCTATACATACATCATGGAGAACCCCTTGGGGGTAAGGGCTGTTAAGAGTGGATTAGACAGGGTCTCCTTCGTTGGTGGTCATTAGTGTATCTCACGATTGCTTTATTTCAGTCTTTCTACATTATGGAGTGTTAGACCAGAAGACCCTTGTGGTCCATTCTTACTCCATGGTTCCCAGACTGATGATGATGATGATGATGATGATAAAAACTAGATTATTTATAACACCTTTTTCACCAAAGGGCAGAACATCAACATATACAATCAGAGACAAAACAGAACACCACAACAATACATGGAACGAAATCTCCAACACCCCACTAGTCACTACCCATCCTAGCACCTTAAACACAACTCAGTGGCTTAAGATGGTGAATCAAAGAGGAAGGTCTTCGATCGTTTACGAAAACAGGTGAGATTCTCCTCCAGCCAGAGGTCCAAAGGAAGACTGTTCCACAAATGTGGAGCCAGATCTTGAAAGGCTCACAGCCTGGACAGAGCTGTACTCATTGGTGGAACAGACAATAATCCTTTGCCTGCAGATTTTTGATTTCTGGATGGAACATAACACACTAGCCAAGCTGTCAGGTACTGAGGAAGTTTAGAATGAAAATTTTTCAATACCAGGACCAAAAGTTTGAAACAGGCCCTGGGCTGAACTGGTAGACAGTGAAGGGATCTATGGGGAGAAGAAACAGGTGAATATTTCAGCAAATTCATCTGTTCCTATTTGTTCCTTAACAGGGTAAACCCACTGGATAAATTGGATTTATCCATATGTTGAGTCACTTTGAGTCAACTGTTGAATGGGTCTACTGAGAGATAATATGATGGCCACCTATACATGTCTGGAGGGATGTCACATAGAGGAAGGACCAGGCTTGTCCTCTGCTGTTCCAGAGACTACGACACAGATCACCGGGTTCAAATGGCAATAAAAGAGTTTCTACCTAAATATTAGGAAGAACTTCTTTACTGTGTGAACTGTTTGACAGTGGAACAGACTGCCGTAAAGGGTATTGGAGTCTCCTCCTTTGGAGATGTTTAAACAGAGGTTGGATGGGCATCTGCCAAAGGGAGGGTTTTGATGGTGTCTTTCTGCATGGCAGAAGGAGGTTGGACCGGGTGGCCCTTGGGGTCCCTTGTGGCGCTATTATCCCAGTTACTCATGTGCCAATTCCATCATCCTGCAGTAGCCATTTAGTGTACATCTTCTGCTGTGCTAGCAATCTAAAGTGCGTCCTATGCCCTTTTCCAATTGTGTGTTGCGTATAACTCTCAGTGTGTTTGTAGCTGACAGTAAATTGATGCTGTTATAATAGTGGGATTTTTTTTTCCAAAGAAAACCGTCGATGGCTGCAAACTTTTCAGAGCAGCAGCAAGATGAGCTTATTCCTGTATCATTTCTGCCAGACTTTCCCCTCCATTTACAGGAGGAAAAAAAGTCATTTAATTAACCATATTTCGAAGCCCACAGCTGTATAATTTTTTTGGTTGTTATTTAATTGCTTCAAATAAACCCCCTTTTGTGCATGTTGGTAATAAGCTGTTTGCTTTGAGAAATGAAGCACTCTAGCAGATGGCTGCGAGGTGCTGCTGGCTGGGGAACAGTTCACTTTTTTTTAATTAAACAGAGAAAGAGAGAGAGAGAAAGGAAAAAGAGAGAGAGAGAGAGAGGCACTGCACCCCTCCATGAAGGGTTGTCATAAGAGATCTTGTGCACTGGCAGAGTTTTGGTGCAAAGCTTACCCAGCAACGGCTTCAATAATAATCACTACGCAGTGTCATTGTCACCACCACCACCACCACCAATACCACCAATCAGTTGTGAGAAGTGATCTGGGATCACAAAAGCACAATTCCAGAAAGGTGGCACTGGCTGGAATGTGCTACATTCCCCAAAGATAACTTATGGATTCCTAGAATTTTGGATAGAATCCAAATAAGAGTAACACTTGGTAAGCTGGGAATCTGAGATGATGGTGACATTGATTCATAGCATCCTGGAATTGGAAGAGACCCCAAGGGCCATCTGGTCCAGCCCCATTCTGCCATGCAGGAAGACAAAATCTGAGCACTGCCAACAGATGGCCATCCAGACTCTCTTTAAAAACCTCCAAAGAAGGAAGAGACTCCACCACATTCCCAGGCAGCAGATTCCATTGTCAAGCTGCTCTTACTGTCAGGAAGTTCTTCCTAACAAATTGGTGGAATCTCTTTTTGTGAAGTTGGAAGCCATTGCTCCATGTCCTAGTCTCTGGAGTAGCAGAAAACAAGCTTACTTCATGTTCCCTATGACATCTTTCCAAATATTTAATCACGGCTATCATGCCATCTCTTCACCTTCTCTTCTGCAGGCTAATGACACCCAGTTCCTGGAGCCACCCCTCATAGGCCATGGTTTCCAGGCCTTTTACCATTTTGGTCACCCTCCTCTGGACACATTCCAGCTTGTCAATATCCTCCTTTGAATTGTGGTGCCCAGAACTGGACACAGGAGTCCAGGTGAGGTCTGACCAAAGCAAAAGAGAGTCGTACTATTAGCTCACTGAACTTAGACACTATATTTTTATTGATGCTGCCTGGGAACACATTGGCTTTTTTAGCTGCCACATCACACTGTTGACTCATGTTCAGCTTGTGGTCTACTAAGACGCCTGGATCCCTTCTACATGTACTGTGGTCAAGCCAGGTGTCACCCATCCCATATCTGGGCATTTCATTTTTTTCCTGCAGAAGTGTAGTACCTTACGTTTCATCTAATGTAATACATGAGAGATGGCCAGTTGTGATTCGTGTCTTCCATGTCATTGGAATTTATTGGATTAGGGTTTCAAGCAACAGATTGGCCATGGCTACTGTTCTTTGCGGGCAGCCTGCCGAGGCTTCCCAGCTATGTAGTCAGGAAGTTAGCAGGAGCTAGCTTACAGAGTTTGTTTGTTTATCAGTCTGGGTTCTTAGCAAGCCTAGAGTAACTGAGTCCGAATTTACTGAGAGTCCAGGGAGTGTCTAAAAGCAGAATCCATTAGTCCAGGCAAAAGTCTGGGGTCACACGAGCAAGGAATGCAGGAGTCAGCAGGACTGTTACTACTGATGGAACCAGTAGGCTCCAACAGCTTTCTGCCATTCTGGCCTCTGGTTATATAGTCTTCAGTGTCCTACCAAACTGTGCTCTAATTGACAAGCCCTTCCTATATAAACTCTGCCAGGAGCCTCGGCTCCTACTTTTCCACCTATGCTGGCTGTCATAAGTACTGTTCCTCTCACGCCACTAGGGTGTAGCTGCGGGGAAGGGTCCTGCTGGGGTCCTGGGGCAGGTGCCTGACAACAACAATGAAAGGTGGTCTTGTGGCCTTAATCTAAGGCAGAGGAACCCATAGTTCATGAGTTGCATGAAGTGCAAGTTCACTACTGGGAGGGTAGGAAGGTGTGTCAGGAGAAGGGAGTGTAGCATGAGCTGATAACAATCCTTGGTTGAAATTCAGGACGTTAATCGCCATTGGATCTATCACCAGGATTTCCCTGCTTGTAGCAGCAAACAGAGCCAGAAAACCTTGACCTTAGATCATGAGTTTAAGAGTTTGAAACTGTAAGAGGAAGCTCCAAGACTGGTCTTGAGTTGCTGCATGACCTACAACGCTCCAGCCCCCCAGTTCCTCCTCTCCCCTCCAAGCTTCCTGGCTATATTTAGTTGTGGCATTAGCTGTAGCTGCACACTGCGTTGGAGAGGCTGGAGTTCTGAAGTCCAAAACTCTTGGAGGACCAGAGATTTGGAGCTGGTTAGAAGGGCCAAAGAATACCCATGCCAAGACTGTGACTAAGAGTTCCTGCCCAGTTTTAAATTATTGCTGGCTTAGTTAGTATTGGGTTGTTGAGTCAAACAAGGATGGTTGGATTAGGGATTCGGTGTTACTGCAGGTTCGACCTCCTTGGAGATAGCATAAAGATATCATTTTGATATCAATAATTTGGCTGTCTTCCACCACCCCTCTCCATGTGTTTGAGAGGCCCCCGGACAAGCACAGAACTAGGCTTGGTCACTAAATGCTGCAATATCCAAAGACAATACAGGTAGGCCAGAAATAGCCAGATCGCCGCTTTAGGAGACCTCTCTACAAATACTCTCATTATGTATGCACGCTGCTTACAAAGGACTCCCTGCCCTGAGCAGGCAACTTGGCAAGCTGAATACTCAAATGCCAAGCACTGAGCGTTTGCATACTGTCTACCTCTTTGTCAATTCAGACTCAACTCAATCATGCTAAATTTTGACCTTTCCAAAGCTTTGTCTCGCGCCTGAAACTCATTGTTTTCCCCAAGTACGGAATAGCCTGTAGCCACATTCCTCCCTATAAAAACCCCTCATTCCAAGACCTTCCTCGGATCGCTCCGGACTTCCATCCAGCCTTGCTGCCACTTTATTTGGCGAGCTGTCCCCTCAGTCCCATGTACTGAGACTCCATACCAACAAACTCAATCTTCAGATCTCTCCAGGCTCCATGACAGGTGTCGTATCACCCAATTCAACAATCCTTCTCTAAAGCCCTCTATACCACTCCAACCTTTATTTCCTATAGTTACTTGTGTGAGCGTGGTGCACACACTGTTTGTCTGTATTTAATAAAAATCTCTTGGTGTGCTCCTTGGCTTGGCCTGACCCCGTAGACATTGGGTAAAAGATTCCGCTGCATTGCCCTGCCTCTCGCTTGCTAACTTGTGCTCTGGCTAATTTCCCCAAACTTAGTTAACTGAGAGCCCGTATAGGTCTCCCTCCTGGGACCCCCAGAAAACAGGGTAACATAGGGCTGGATGGCCATCTTCTTCTGAGTTTTTTTAACAGAGGCTTTGGAGATTTTTGAGGAGAGGCTGGATGGCCCTCTGTCAAAGGGAATGCTTTCCTGCATGGAAGAATGGGGTTGCACTGGATGTCCCTTGGGGTCTCTTCCAACTCTAGGATTCTCTGCTTATAACGGAACTTGGAACCCTAACTTTTAAACTCCCCAAATCCCTGGCTAGGAGTTCTGGGATTCATAAACCAACAAAATAACTTTTCCAAGCTCTGAATTCAAAGTTTCAGTTTGGGACACTGTTTTATTTGCTCCCAGCCGGCGAGGGCTGGTGGCTCCCATGTCAGTGTGGTAGTGAATCCGGTCCAAGCTTTATTCCAGAGTACTGAGCCCTTTCCTCCCAGGAATGTTCAGGAGTTTGGGTGGCTCTTTTAAAGCTAAAACCTGGAGTGGATTCACCACTCTGCTAACAGGGGGAGCCATCAGGCAGCACCGTTCTGCACCAATTTTGTGAACAAAGCTTCTCTAAAAGTGCCTTCTCTCTCTCTCTCTCCTCATTGCTGCATCAAGGCACTTTTCCTCTTTTCAATTCTTCCTGTCCTAAGTGCCTTTTGTGCTAATCTAGCTTTGATTTCTGCCAACGCCATTAATTGCAAATATCCTTTGGTCCCTTCTAAAGAATTGAATATGCATTTGCCCATAATTCAGCAATTTGGAGAAATTCAGACTACACTTGGGCTCATTCCGAGCCTGTCACTTTGACATTACTGCATCTGTAATAATCTGGGCACGGATCAAATATTGCCTGAATTGCTTAAATTGTTCAGGTAATTATGCAAGTGACTTTCTCCATTTTTTCCCCTTCCATCAGCAATTCTCCAGGGGAAGTCTTCTTCTTAGAAGGGTGTATGCAAATGGTGGGGCAGCTGGAGCTCAGCTCAGACCCGATCTTGTACAATAACACTAGACGCAGCAGTTCTCAGACTGTAGGTTGGGACCCTAAGCAGGGACATGATAGTTGCTCAAGGGGAAATGAAGGACCAGTCAGCCTGCAAATACAGCAAATGTGAAAAAGAAGAGCAAGGCTGTGGGCCTTTCCGCACTACACTGTTATAGTGCTATTATTCCACTTTCAACTTCCTACAGAATCCTGGGCCTTGCAGTTTAGGGAGGGGCACTTAGAATTCTCAGCTAGAGAGCTCTTTGGCCTCAGGAAACTACAAACCCCAGTTTTCCACAGGAGGTTGGAAGTGGAGTAATAGCACCATAACAGTGTAGTATGGAAAGGCCCTGAGTGCGTGTATGTGCTCTGTAAAAGAGTAATGCAAAGCATCTTCCCCAGTTATGCCTTCCTCCAACCTCAGATGCAGCAACAATCAGCTTCCTGTTTTTTATATTTTTCCCACTTAGCTTCACAAACATTGCATCATTGGTGCACCCCTCTTAGCGACCATGAGGACTCAGCGTTGGTGTCATGTCATGCCCTGGAGACCCTGACAGAGAGGAGGAGAGTTCCGATTCAGAGGCAGAAGATAGCTCAGAGGAGCAGAACAACCAGCAGCAGTAGGAGCCAGATCAAGAGGGACAAAAGGACCAGCAGCAAAAGGAGCCAAGGAAGAATCAGCACAGGTACCTACCTTGGTGGAACGACTGCAAGAGAAAGAAGGTCTCAGGTGTTCAGCTCGTTTATACACCAAACGAGCCCTAATGAGAGAACACCTGAGTCATCATCAGTAGGCTACAAGTAGGAACAACTGGCTTTGCTCAGCAGGGTTCACAAGTGCCCTTTTTGGTGGTCAAACCACTGTGTCTGTCCTTTGCTTCCTGGCTGAGAACTCTGTCTCCTGTTGGACCTTTGCTTGCTGTGTGACTATGGTTCTGGTTTGCCCCCTTTGGATTTGGATCTGCTTGGAACTCTGGACTTTTGGCTCGATTTGGGTTTGCCTTCGATTGCCCTCTCTCTCTTTCTCTCTCTCACTCCTTGCCATTAGTAAAAGCCGTGCTTCTATAGCCTGCTAATTGTTATCAGCTCTGCCTGGCCCATCTGAGACATGACAGTTAACGTGGAGGATGCAGGGGTGGTGTAATGGGTAGCAAGGGGTTTAACTTCCTCATGTAAATGTAAAGGGGGTCACAGGATAAAAAGTTTGAGAGCTACTGCACTAGAAGTAATGCCTTCCTTTGTCCCCATGGAAGCTGGTAGCTCCCTTGGTAATGGGGACAGTGAATTTCCTTAGGGTTTGGAGTTTAACATCTCTTTCAGACTGATTTCCTTTCAACAGATCTGGAGTGTTTGATAGGATTGAGTGCTTTGTGCTGGTTAGAGTTCCTCAAGAGAAGCTCTTGCTGGTGTTTGTTGGTATGCAACAAACTAATTTTCTGCTGTACCAGAGCTTTGTTGCAATATGGGCCTGCTTTGCAGAAGAATTTAGAAAATGGCTGGATTCTCAGCGTCTGCCTCTCAAGACATCCTTCGCGGAGGTTTGGTGTTGCATTCCTCTAAGGCTTGGATGTTGAGCATGACTGAAATACTTGCCCACCCTTGTTTCCCAGGTAAAATCATGGAGCTGTTTCTCTCTCTCTCTCTCTCTCTTACACACACACACACACACACACACACACATCTTGGCCAAGAGGGAACATCTCAGCCTCTGCTGTCACCTTGGATGTAACAGCTGTCTGATCAGATGGACAAAGCTTTATTGAAACGTCAGCATTTTTGTAGAGCTTCCATGAATTATGAGACAGAGAACAGAACACTATAACACAGGCATCATACTTTCTGCGAACAAATGCCTGTTCTCAGTCATCTTAATTGAGTTTTGACAGTTCTTGCAAGGAGACAGAATGGCTTGTTTAGAATTGCTTAGCACTAAATGATTGGAGAAGTTTTATCCCCAACAAAAAAGCTGAATATACCCAAAATCACCCAGTGGGTTTCTGTGGCTCAGCCAAGATTTGAACTCTGGTCTCCCAGAGTCGTAGTCTGACACTTAAACTGCTACACGATGATGTAGAAGAAATCTTCACTTGTGGAGTATTGAGATTCAGCATTTGAGTGTTGAACTAGGACAGTGTAAGACCAGAATTCAAATCCCTGCTCAGTCAAGGAATCCCGCTGGGCAAGTCATACTCTCTCAGCCTCAGAGGAAGGCAAAAGCAACCCTCCCTGAACAAATTCTGTTAAAACCCTGTGGTAGTTTTGCCTTGGACTCACCATCAGTCAGAAATGACTTGAAAGCATAGGATGACAAACTCCTGAGCTGCACAGGAGCTTTCCAAGGTGCTGAAACCCCATTTACACAATAGGTTCAGGACCTTGGATAGCTTCCTTAAATTCTGTGAATGCCCAGCGTAGGCCATTTCCACACGGGGGTAAAACTCCGTGTTGAGACGATCGGAGAAGGAGGTCGTTCACACCGCGGGGCGATCTAGTGCGGTTGGAAAAGGTGAGGCTCCACACCTCCAACCGCTCTAGTGCAGCCGCAAGGGTGGCGCTGCGAGTTTTTTAAAAACCACCTTCCCAGGTGGTTTTTAGGAAACTTGCCCGCACTAATCCGCGGCTGCTCCCGGTGTGAATCTGCAGAGACGCATTAGTGTGTCTCTGCAGATCTGCCCGGAGGCGGGCTTCCGGCTGGCACGCTGCCCTGACTGGCGGAGTGCCGCTGGAAGCCGCCAGCCGCCATTTTGGGTGCTGCCGAATGCCGCCGAAATTCGGCAGCATGTGGAGCGGCGGAGCCACGCTCTCCGCAGGGATGGAGCAGGGACGGAGCAAAACGCACGCAGGTAATCTCCGCCTCCGTGTGCGCCGCCCCGTTTCAGCTCCCCCACGTGTGAAAAAGGCCGTAGTTTCACTACCCCAGTGAAATGGAATCCACCGGCTATCACTGGTTTGGGCTTCTCTCTTTAGCACGCCTGTCAGAAACGGTGACTTTTGGACTTGGAGGAGAACTATGATTCCATGAATCCCTTCCGCTGTCTTTGTGCTGTTGAACTGGGGTACCATTTAGTTTTTGTTTTTTGTTTTCTCCCTGAGAGGCTCCTGTGGTTTTAACTGTGTTGTGGGAGGCAGCGACAACATGGATCTCTCCGTGCTGGAAATAGCTACACTTATTGAATAGGGTAAGAACTTCTGTTAATTATGATTCTGTGCAGATTTCTCTGTAAAGGAGAAGAAAGAATTTGAGCTTTAAAAAACAGTGTCTAGAATTCTGTTCGTTGTCTTTGTTGTTGTTATTTTATGTCAAGTTGACTTAGAATTAGGGCAACTCTGTGGATGAGAGTCCTCTGAGATTATGTCGTGTAATCTCTCCCTTTTCCTACCGCCTTCCATTTTGCCAAGCATTATTGTCTTTCGGAATGAGCCGTGTCCCCTTAGAATGTTCCCAAAACATAATGGCTTCACTTTAGTCAACAAGGGAGAGTTTTGATTTACACTAATACCCATTTACTCATCTTTTTGGCAGTCCAGGGTAACTGTACCATGCGTAAATTCTCCAAGAGAAGTGGTTGGACATGGAAGGGCTGCATTCAAGGTTCTGGAAGCAGAGTTACACATACAATGCTGTTATGCACACAGAGGCATTTTGCGCCATGGGGGCACATGGACATTTTATTGTACCTTGGTTGCACATTGGGTGCCTAGGGTCAGTTGTGCAACATTGCCATACAACACAAGGTCTGTGTTTCCCGTGTATAACTCAGTGTGTGGAAAATTACCCAACCCTGATGTTAGATCTCACCCCACGATGGGATAAAATAAAACTGGCAGATTCATAGAATCATACGTTGATAGAATGATAAAGCTGGAAGAGACTCCAAGGGCCATCCAGTTTAATCGCATACTCTCATGGAGGAAGACATAAGCAAAGCATGTCTGATATATGGCCACCCAACCTCTTTTTAAAACCTCTAAAAGAGGAGATTCCATCCCAGGCAGCAGCTTATTCCACTGTTGAACTGCTCTTACTGTCAGGAAGTTCTTCCTAATGCTTGGATGGAATCTCTTTTCCTTACGTTTGAAGCCATTGTTTCCATGTCCTAGTCTCTGGATCAGCAGAAAACAAGCTTGCTCCATCTTCCATGTGATTTCCTTCAAATGCTAGCTATCTTAACTTTCTTGGCTCCAGGCTAAAGATACAGAGCTCTCTCAGCCATTCCTCATAGGGTTTCATGATTTCCAAACATTTTACCTTTTTGGTCACCCTTCTCTGGATACGTTCCAGCTTCTCAATATTTTTCTTGAATTATGGTGCTCAGAACTGAACATGGGATTCCAGGTAAAGTCTGAGCAGAGCAGAATAGAGTGGTACTGTTACTTCCCTTGACATAGGTGCTATACTCCTAATGATGCAGCCTAGAATTGCATTGACTTTTTTAGCTGCCACATGACACTGTTGTCTCATGTTCAACTTGTAGTCTACTAAGACACCAAGACCTCTTCCACATGTACTGTGGTCAAGCCAGGTGTCACCCATCCTATATCTGTGCATTTCATTTTTTCTCTCTCCAAGTGTAGCACCTTATACTTCTCCCCACTGAAATTCATTTTATTGGTTTAGGCCCAGCTGTCTAATCTCTTAAGATCATTTTGAATTCTGACTCACCCATTCTTAAATGATTGCACTAGTTTTTGTATTGGTTTGGAACATTTAACATTAATTATTGGCTCTTTAAAATGTGCTACTACTATTACTAGATTTTGTGGGACACCTATGACATTGTTTTAACAGCTGTATAAGAAAGAGAGAAGGAAGGAAGGAAGGAAAGGCAGGGATACTGGTTTCTAGGAGCATATTTTGCCCAAAGTTCCTCTTGCAAGGTAGATAGAATCATGCAAAATTCAGGAATGGCAGCCTTTTCAGCTATCCGGAGCAATTTGATCGCCAATTTTTATTGGATTTTTCTTCTCTTTCTCCAAATGCGCTAGTCCCAAGAATGGGATAGAAATTACCACCAGGGGGGTTCTGTTCCTCAGAAATGATTAAAAATTGTCATGCAAATGTTCCGGCTTCTACCTTCTCAATTGCTTTGGAGTGCAGGGTTTGTAATGGATTCGAGTATTCAAGCCATCAATCCTTTGTCAAGCTGCGTTGGAACTGGAGCCATCCAAAAAAAAGATTCGATTCCTTTTTAGAAAGTCTTGGGAGTGAAATGCTAGAATATCGTATTTCAAAAAGGAGCGGGTGCGCTCGCTGGTGTAAGATAGAAATAGCAAGCCCCTCATTTTCTGCATTCTTATAGCAGCCTGCTGTAGAAAGAAAATCACATCTTCAAAGCTACGGTACCTCATCTCCAGAAAGGGAGTTTGTTCATTTAAAAAGATCTGACTGTTGTCATGGAGGAAGGGACATTTGTTTATCTTCCTGCTTTGATGTAATAAATGGATGCAGAAGAAGGAGAGCCTAGGAGAGAGGTTCCACAGAGCTGACAAGCCGGTTGATCTCAGCGCAGGATTAATAAATCAATTATGTGCCAAATTTGGAAAAAGCTGCAGGTTTTTGCTGGATGAACAGACTTTGCAAGCAAACTGGAACACCATCCTCCTTCCCTCTTTAAGGAAACATTGGAGTCCTCCAGGGAAAGTAAAGGTTGCTGATGCAGAATTTATAATAATAATTCTTCTTCTTCTTCTTCTTATTTATTTGTATCCCGCCTCTCCATATGGATCGAGGCGGCGAACAACTTACAAATAGCATCTATTTCGAAACATTTCTATACATGCCCCCAACAAGCTGGGTACTCATTTTACCGACCTGCGAAAGGATGGAAGGCTGAGTCAACCTTGGAACCCGGCAGGATCGAACTCACAACCTTGTGGCTTGCAGTACTGGCATTTAACCACTGCACCACCCGGGCTCCTCTGGTTTTCGTTTTCTTTTAAAAAAAATGACCAAATGACATTTCTTTTGTCCTGGAAATTCCTGGCACCACCAGCAACATTTTCTTCCCCACCAGAGGGGATTACCCCATCTCCCCTACCAAATTCTGGGATATGTCAGAACAAAAAAGCCCTGTTCAGGTCTTGCAGAATCAGGGTACTCGTGGCTTCCTTGGGGGAGTCCATTTACATATAATGTAGTCTTCCTCATTTCCTCCTTCTTTCCCCAACATTATTGGCTTTTCTAATGAAGGATGGCACCTCATGATATGTCCAAAGTACAATAGCCTCAGTTTAGTCAACTGGGCTTCTAAGAAGAGTTCAGACTTAATTTACTGTCAAATATCTTTGTTCCTTGTGTGCCTTCTGACTTAAGGCGACCATAAGACCACCTTATCATGAGGGGTTCTTGGCAAGATTTGTTTAGAGGGAGTTTGTCTTTGCCTTCCACTGAAGCTGAGATGGTATGACTTGCCCCAGGGTCACTCAGTGGGTGAGTGGGGATTTGAATCCTGTTCTCTAGAGCCATAGTCCAATGTGCAAACCACTAAACTATGCTGGACCTCTTATAGGTTTGCATAGTTTTATTCTAATTAGTCTTCCTCAGTCACATCTCACAAATTCTTCTTTCTATTCTATAGTCATCTGGTCCAGTACTTGACTAAGGCAATTTCCACACTAGCCTTTTTATAGTGCTGTTATTCCACTTTCAACATCCTATGGAATCCTGGGGTTTGCAGTTTAGGGAGGGGCCTAGTTTAGGGAGTTTAGGGAGGGTCATTAGACTATTCTGACTGCTGTCCCTGCTCTACTTTTTCAACCCTAACTAACTGATCCTACCAAACTCATAGCTCTAACTATGGATGACAAATTTTAGGCCCTTTCCTCACCTTACCTTTTTCTGGTGCTGAGGTGCGGGGATCGCGCAAGCAGCATCTGGCAAGAGGCTCTTGTGTCTCTGCTGCTTCAGCTCCGCACGAGCTGCCTGCTCACCTGAGAGCCCTGCCTCTTTCTTCCGGAGTTTCCCAGGCTGCGCTGGGGCAGAAAGCATGACCTGCGCGGCTCCAGAGGCTCTGCACGCCAGGTAAGTGCGCGCGTTGCCTGGGACCAATGCACAATCACACACCATTTTTGGCTTCCAGCCGAAAATGAAAAGGTGCACGATCAGCGCTTGCTGGCTCCTGGAGTGTCATGCGATTGTGAGTGTGTCATGCAGATCACTCCTCACAATCGCGCGGCACTCCAGGCGCCCTTTCGCATGGTAAATGCTGTGCAGAAAGGACCTTAGTTTTTCCTGAGACCCAACAGATGCCAAGAATAATGAACTGTTTTTTGCTCAATAACTTTTGGACACTCAGGACTTAGAATTATAGAATCACAGAGTTGGAAGAGACCTCAGGGGCCATCCAGTCCAACCCCCTCTGGCCATGCAGGAACCCACATCAAGGCACTGCCGAAAGATGGCCATCCAGCCTCTGCTTAAAAACCTCCAAAGAAGGAGACTCCACCACACTCCCAGGCAGCAGATTCCACTGCTAGGAATAGTTTTTCATGAGGTTCAGGTGGAATCTCCTTTCCTGCAGCTTGAATCCATTGCTCCTTGTCCTACTCTCTGGAGTGGCAGAAAACAAGCCCGTTCCCTCCTCGACATGACATCCCTTCAAATATTTAAATATGGCTATCATGTCCCCTCTTAACCTTCTCTTCTGCAGATTAAACATCCCCAGCTCCCTAAGCTGCTCCTCAGAGGGTTTCATGGCTTCCGGACCCTTCACCATTTTGGTTGCCCTCCTCTGGACACACTCCAGCTTGTCGATATCCTTCTTGAGATGAAGTGCTCAGAACTGGATGCAGTATTCCAAATGAGGTCTAACCAATGCAGAATAGAGTGGTACCATTACCTCACCTGCTCTAGACACCATACTCCTATTCATGCCACCAAGAATCGCATTGGCTTTCTTGGCTGCTGCATTACACTGCTGACTCATGTTCAGCCTGTGGTCCACCAAGACTCCTAGATCCCTTTTACATATACTGTTATGTACTGTTATCCAGCCACGTGTCCCTTGTCCTATATTTGTCCATCCCATTATTTCTGGAGTGCACAAATATAGGATGGGGGACATGTGGCTGGATAACAGTACATGTAAAAGGGATCTAGGGTGTCTTGGTGTACCACAGGCTAAACATGAGTCAGCAGTGTGATGCAGCAGCCAAGAAAGACAATGTGATTCTTGGTTGCATCAGTAGGACTATGGTGTCTAGATCAAGGGAGGTAATGGTACTTATTTTTTATTTTTCTTATTTTTTTCCTGCAATAACAGGGTACTGCACAGCTTTTCCATAACATCTGTGCAGAAGGAGAGGAAACGCCCTCCGTCCATTCCAACTACCATTGTTTTGGCCTTAGAGGGAGAGAAGAAGGGGCAGGCACAGCTCCACCATGCCAGGGCCCAGGAGCAGAGGAAAGGCCCTTCTCCATCCCAACTGCTAAGATTTTGGCCTCGTAGGGAGAGAAGAACCACTGGACTTAATCCCTTCCTCCGTTGCCATTCCTTTTTCCTTGTGCAATGTGTCTTATTTAGATTCTAAGCTTGTGGGCAGGGAACTGTCAGATTAACCATTTGCAAGCTGCTCTGAGAGCCTCTGTGACTGAAGAGTCTAGTATAAATATGCCAAATAAATAAGTGAATAATTAAATGAATAAAGGTACAAACTGCCTTTGTACACAAAGTATCCGACACAATCCCTCAGGTATCTCCATACCACTTGCTACTCTTTCTTCTTTTCTTTGGAGAACAGTTCGTTACGGTTAGCAATAAGGAGACTTTTCCATCTGTAAAGGAGAAAACAGCATGCCTTCTTGCAACTGACAATGTCTTTCTAGCTTTGCAGTGAATATAAGATGCTTCTGTCATATCAGCAAGAATGTCTTTTTTAAAAATTTTCTGACAACGTACACTAAAAACAGTAATTTCAATTATATTTCTGTCGATGAAAGAGATGTCAGTCTCCTTGGGAGCAAATGGGCGCTGGGTGACACCCTAATCAGAGCAGTTCAATCATGAGGCTGGGAGAAAATCTTGCTTTCTAGGCTGGTCAGCAGTGCCGAGCTGCTTCTGCCCAATTTTCTCTAAGATGTCTCCGGTTGATTTTCTGTCACGCTCTGTGATTCAGCTGAGCAGCAGCTGCCGGGACAAAAATATGGACAAAATGAACAAGGCCAAACTTGACATTCAGTGAATTCCTTATTAGCAGCAGTGACATCTACACTGGGGAGTCATCTACACTGCACAATTATAGCAGTCAGGTACCACCTTACGTGCCATGTCTACTCCTACAGAATCTTGGTTTTTGTAGTTCCGTGAAGGGTAACTTGAAATCCCCCTGAGCTTTAGCTTCAGAGTTCTCTGGTGAGGAAGGCTAAGTAGCTCACCAAGCTACAAGTCCTAAGATTCCAGAGGACGGAGCCAGGACAATTAGAGCAGGATCAAAATGCTGTATGTGCAGGACTTGGGCCATTTCCACCCCAACCTGTTATAGTGCTATTATTCCACTTTCAACATCCTGTGGAATCCTGGGGTTGGCAGTTGAGGGAGGGGCATTTGTTACTGCGGTCTAGGCCTACCCGGAGATAGCACTCGATATCACTTTGATATCAAACCATTCGGCTTTCCTTTGCCACCCCACTCCACATGTTTGCGAGGCCTCCGAACAAGCATGTAAACAGGTGTGGCCGATAATTGGTGGACATTCCATTCTCCATCCAGGCAGGCCGGACAGAGCCAGTTCGTCACTTCAGGGACCTCTCCGGCAAACACCTCATTGCATACGCGCAATACTAACAAAGGCTCCCTGCCCCGAGCAGGTAAACCTTACAAAGCTGTACTAAGCATTCTGCATTTGCATACTGGTACCCTATTGTTAATTCAGCTCTGATTCAATCATGTTAAATTCTGACCTTTCCAAAGCTTTGTCCTGCTCCTAAAGTGCATTGTTCTCACTGAGTAAGCCATGGCCTGCAGTCACAATTCGCCCTATAAAAACCCCTGATTCCGAGACCTTCCTCGGATCGCTCCTGGGTTCCATCCAGCCTTGCCGCCGCTCTGCTTGGAGACCCTTCCCCTCAGTTCCAGTAACTGAGACTGCTCAACCCGGGATCGCTCCCGAGTTCCAGACTGTCTTGCTGCCGCTTTGGCCGGTGAGCTTCCCCTCAGCCCCACGTGCTGAGCTTCTTCATCGCACTTTAACTCTGCTCTCAAGGTCCAGGACTACGAGACAGGTGTCATATCACCCATTTCCCTCTGAAAATCCCAATTCCAAGTCAATCTCTGATTCCCTAGTTATCTGTGTGACTGTGGTGTCTTTAATATCTGTCTGTACTTAATAAACACCATTTTTATTGTTTTAACCCATCTGGCTGCTTGACTGACCTGACCCCGTAGATGCTGGGCTGCAAGATCCTGCTACGTTACCCTGCCTCTTGCTAGCTTTAGTGAGTGCTCCAGCTAATTTCCCCCAAAGTTGTGTTGTTGTTTGGTTATTTAGGTGTCCTTCCCGGGACCCCTAGCAAACAGGGTAACACATTGAGAATTCTCATCCAGAGAGCTCTTGGACCTCAGGAAACCACAAACCCCAGAATTCCACAGGATATGTTGAAAGTGGAATAATAACACTATAGCAGTGTAGGGCAGAAATGGCCTTGATTCTTTTGGCTAAGTGGTGTGTGTATGTGCGCGCGCATGTGTGTAGGAACAATAACTGGGGCCCTGGCTTGGGGGGTTTCTGAAGTCCAAGCTGTCATCACTTCCAGGGCTCAAGTTCAGAGACAGATTCTTGTACCTTGAAGGTTTCCGCACTAGACTGTTCTAGTGCTCTTATCTCACTTTCAACCTCCTGTGGCATTCTGGGGTTTGTAGTTTGCTGAGGCCCAAGAGCTCTCTGGCTGAGAAGTCTTAAATGTCCCTCCTTAAACTACAAATCCCAGGATTCCAGGGGATGTTGAACGCAGAACAATAGCGCTATAACAGTCTAGTGCAGAAATGGCCCTTGTCTTGGAACATGAGGGATGGAGATGGATATCACAAACTGGAGCATGTCCAGAAGAGGATGACCAAGATTCAAAAAGTCTGGAAAATAACCCCTATGAGGAAGGAGTAAGGCAGCCGGGTTATGTTTATCCTAGTATCAATCTTCAAATATCCATTTCCACATATCTCCAAATGTATTCCTGCATGACAGGGGTTGGACTTGATGGCCCTTTTGCCCCCTTCCAGTTCTATGATTCTCTAATTCTCTGCACTGGTATGCCCCCTCCAGTGCTGCTGAGGGCTGGTGCAATAACTAGGATGCAAATGTTTATTTCATTATGATTTCATTCTTCCATGAACACATTAATTTCAAAAGTTTTCTCCAGGGTAATGGAGATTAGGGGAGTTTATGTGCATTTTTGTACTTTGCATTTTTCTTCTGTGAAAAATTCATTTGCAAACACACATACACAGATAGAAACCTTTGAATTTTGTGGAAAGAAGGTTTTGCACAGAAAATGGTGTTTTGTGCAAAATACATTGTTTTCGGTGAAAAATACATTGGCTGAGATTCGGGTCATGTAAGATAAATCTCTGCGGTGTGCATTGGACAGAAAGATCCAGCGGCTTCCGGGACGTAGAAGCTGACAACGTTCAAGCAATTGTTTTGTCTGCAGTGGGTTGTTTTTGGTGTAAGTGATAGATTTAGACTGCATGTAGTCTGACGGTGATATGTAAATACAGTCAGCCCTCCACATTTGCAGGTTTCACTTTAGCGGATTTGATTATTCACCGGATTATTTGCTGTCACTTCTGCTACCTCCCTATGCCATTTTTATTTTATTTTATTTTTAAATATTTTTATTAAAGAATTTAAATAAAAATTTTTAAAAAACCCCTCCCCACTTCCAAGCTTGTTTTCCAGTTGAATCTGCATATTGCATTCCATTCATACATAATTGTTGCTTACTCAAGGGATTTGTTGCATCTTTCATTGTTAGACAATTGCTTTGTTACCTTACTACTTTGTTACATTGTTACATTATTATTTTACCTTGCTGCATTATTACGTTGCTTTATTCTTATTTCTTTTCTTATTTTATGTCTTTATCCAATCCAAAACTTCTCTCTATTCCCTTTCAGAGTTCTGGGTAGGTTTATTTCTCAAAGAAAATGTTTTCTGTTTCTACCATATCCAAGACTTTTTTGTTGGAGTCTCCAGGGGCCACGCTGTACTTCATGGTACATCTCCATCTTGACAGCCCAAGCAAGATAATTACGACCATTCAGGTTGGTCAAAGGCAAACCGCCTTCCGAACTCGCTGCCATGGCTGCAGCTTCGCTGGCCTCCCCGGCCCGGACACTGGCTGTTCCCACACTCACCAGAATGAAGCCTCAGGGATCACCAGCCGACAAGCAGCAGCAGATAAACTTGGCGGCAGGACCACACAGGCGGCGCAGCTATCTTACAAGACCACCACAGGTGATAAAATGTCTCCACCTTCCTTATGCCATTTTTAATAGAGACTACAAGCCTCATGACACTATGGCCCTTTTTGCATGCAGTTTTTTTTTGCATGAGGGCCCCTTGAGCGTAGCGTAAATGGGAGCGTTGGTCCGTATGATGCTCTCCCGCTCACGTGACGCTCATGAGCCTAAAGCGGGCCGCACACACATTTTCTTATTTTCGGCTCACTGCTCGGTCGCGCAATGCTCGCGGGGCCCTTGTGCACTTACCTGCGTGGGGTGTGCTGAACAAGCCGGCCTGGCTGCGCTTCCTCCTCCTGCACAGCCTATAGCTCCCAGGCTGCGCTGTGAAAGGAAGGGGCGGGACGCTAGTGCGACGGTCGTGCAACCGGCATGCCGCTGCGGGAGGCAGAAGGGCTGCCATGAGCGGCTTGTTCAAATGGCTGCTCGCGTGAGCGCCGCTCCCCACTGCCGTGACAAAGGTAAGGTGAGAAAAGAGCTTAAGAAACTGCAGATGAGGCTGGTAGATTCCTACTAAAAGGTGTGGGGCAGCTGTGGAGGGGGCCATAAGCCCCACCAGCCACCCCCTTCTGCCTTGTGAAGGAACCCTGACACCTCAAAGGAATCCATGGTGAGTTGAATATGGTAATCATACTTTTTGGGGGGTTAAATATAGTTTGGGAGGTCCTAGAGTTATTCACAGTTTTTCCACTTTCACAGGGTTCCTGTGCCCCTAACCCTAGCAAGTGTGGAGGGAGGACTGTATGTCCTTTCTCACTGAGGACAAGAATGGTGGTACTTGTTAACTATCATTAAGTTGACTTTGACTTATAATGATTCTACGAATGAGAGATTCCAAGACACTGTTATTAACAGCCCTGCTCAAGTCTTGCAAACTCAGTGCGGCTACCGTGGCTTCCTAGATCAAATTTATCCACCTTTAATGAAGTCGTCCTCTTTTCCTGTTGCTTTGTACTTTA